>ARYC01000177.1:0-177023 GCA_000711775.1 Oxytricha trifallax | reverse complement strand
ATCTCGATAAAAATAAAATAAATTGAGGTCTCAGAGAACTTGCATACTCAACTATTATCAAGCCAAGCTAAGCGAATTAACAAACAATAGAAACTATCAAACATCAACTTAGAAAGATAAAATTCAGAGAACTGCCACATGACTCTAAGCTTATGTTTGTGTGAAATATTTGAAAACTCGCTTGTTATACTCACTTAAATTACTAATATTTAAACATTAAACCCCTACATAAACCCTATTAAAACCCTAATAAAGTATGCACTAATAGTCTACTTTTATCAATCAAAAACTCAATCAAACTACTGAAAGGGTTTTGGGGTTTTGATTACTGTATCAGTTAATCGTCATTCACTAAATAATTTTATAATTGAGTAACAAATGCTAGTAAAAGTATGATTGAAATAACTACAGCTAATGTTGAATATATACTTTTATATTCAACAATATTATCAACAATTTGAGTTGGGCAATTGACATTTTTCTTGTTTGAATTAAATTTTGATAGATGTAAAATTTTATTTTTAATTTATGCTTCCATTTCAATCACTTCTATTTTATTGTTATTAATAACTGGTTCATAAAACTTTATTCGCTATCTAAGGATAGTTGCTTTTTGTTTATGTTTAGAGAATATTACAACTTTTAATTTTTAATTAGCTGATTATAATCGTTATAAACCTCAATTTTGAATCCAAATATGCTATAAAATAAACACAAACTATATTTATAATAGAAATAGGTTTAACAGTATATATATATATATATATATGTATGATGTAAAAAATATAGTTTAGCATGCACAATCCTATTTTAAAATAAATATTTTGTAAGTTATGTCTATAATAAATAGATTTAATAATTAAATCAGAATTAACAGCTTGTCTTCATGAGCTACTTAAACTTACTACTTAATGTCAATTTAAGTGGAGAATACTTTAAGAGTATTTTAGCGGCTTTCTTAATGATTACGAAAAATAAGTGTTGATGATAGTATTAAATTTAATTGTAAAGAGGGATTCTTTGCATTCAAGGAATTTTACTATTTAACCATTAAATATTTACATTATTTATACTCTTGATTTATATTATTCATTATAATCATATAATTATATTGAATAATAAACAATCATAAAATTCATTTGAGTAGATAATTGGTATATTTTGGCTACTTTATTATCTAAAGATATACCATGATTTTAAAGACCTGAATCTATTAAGCCAAAAAAGGTTTCATAGTTACAAGAAGATGAAAAGCAATCACATAACAATTATTAAAATTTTTAACTGTGTTAATATAAGAATTAAGAGTAAAGTAATTATTGGGGCATACACTCTCAGGATACACATTATCAGTTTTGGTATATTCATACATTTTAAAATAATATAATACATAAAAACTTTATATGTCAAATTTTAGAGGATATATTAACTATAAATTTAACATTAAAACAACTAATTAATTCACTTAAACGAAATGCCTTTTCAATTTAAAATATAAACTAACTTAATAGAAAATATTATATATTATGGTCTGGGATTACTTAATCATATGTATTTATTAATTGATAATCAATAACTTAATTTTCATCTTCATTAATTTTGATTTATATTCTTCTATGAATAATTTATACTAAATGATTTTTAATTAAAATTTTTACATTAAAGATAGAAATTATCGACTCAATCTGATAAGCTGCTTTAATTTTATTTTAATGTGATGTTATATAACAAAAACCCTATACCCATATATACAGTTGATGTTATTTTTTGTTATTTTATAAGAATATATTAATGCAAATTATTATTGCCTATAAATTATATGTCTTTTTTGCGGATATATATATATATTTTAAGTTTATGAAAAATTGAATTCAAAGTATATAAAGAGAAGACTCTTAGATATGTCTGGGGATTAAATAAGTAAGTATTTTTATAATTTTTAATAAAAAATGGTTTGAATAAATTCAATATAAATGCTTTTTATTTATATTTTTATATAAATACTTTAAGAAATCCTGATTGTTATGTAAATAATTTATAAATAAAAAAACACAGAACGGGTATTCTAAGCAAGACACAAAGGGATATTATCAAGAACGGTATTAAGAAAACAAACATTACTCATTATATATTATATAACTGATAAAATTAAACTATAAAGAATGAGTACTAAACATACAAAAATAATTACGTTCACTGCCAAATTAAATCATTAGAAAAGGCTACAAACTAATCAACTAGTTATAGATCTACATCACAAATCTAATTTAAATACGATAGTAACTTTGATATAATTTAACTTTTGAACTTATTTATCTCTTTATAAATGCTTTGAATTTTATCAATTAATTACAAGTTTATAAAAACCAAAAAAAGATACACCAAAAATTGGACCAAATTCTTATAATATAGTGGAAAAAACCTAAAATTTACTAATCTACCTCTCCTTTAAGACCGAAAGGAAGCCCATATTAAATAGGAGTTCAAACCTTATCACTAAGAAGGTATAAAAGAGTGATAACAAAATAATGGAATGCAGTTGATATTAATTCGATAGATAGTACAGACTCATATGAAAAAGATTTAAGTCAACATCCCAACTCAGAATAAAAAATCTGGCGATAATAGCTTGACCAAAGATTCATGACTGAATACTCTAAAACACAAATTCTCAAAATTATTTTAAAAGAATATTGAAAATTACATCATTTTCGAGAATGTTTAAGATGTGACGGATAACTAAATCACTAAAATGATAAATTTAATCAAAAGGTTTTGTGCAAAATATGCATCCTTTTTAATTATAAATTATAATAATATATTATTCATTAAATTAAGTAGGATTAAATCTATCAAATATATAGACCATTATTAAGGCAGACGTAAAAATAGATTTTATACAGATATCATGCATTTCCATATAGTTAACTCTAATAATTATAGATTACCACAAAACTATAAAAGATTTTAGAAATTCAATCTCAACAGTATATAAATAACAGACTAACAGAAGCTAATAAACGTCGTCTAAATAAATTACGGTTAACATACATAAAATTTAAGAATAACTTAATAAACAGTATACATAAACATAAGATATCATCAGTCTAGAAAGAATTATTATTCTAAAATAGAATTGAATTTTGAAATTATGAAAATAAAAACAAAACGTTAAAGTATTTGAGAGTAATATAAATCAAACTTGGGAGTAAGTAAACAGGATTTTAGCTACGTGTTTATACTGTATACTGTTTAATCTTTAATTATATTTATTAATTTAATATTAAAAGTTTGATCAAATCCTAAATTAAAAATAAACAGATAAACAATTAAACAGGCCCACACTTATCTGTTCCCAGTTTAAGATCAAATGGGCAAGTAAACGAATAAACAGATGATTTAGAAGTTTGTTAACTGTTTAATTAAATAGATTAGGGAGCAGATAAACAGACTAAACAGGGTTATAAAATGTGTTTATTAGTTTAATTATTTAATTAAATATAATTGTAATAAAAAAATAAATGTTCAAACAAATGGATGCGGCTTTCTATATAATCCAATCGGACCAGATGCTGTAGGTACTATAATACTTTTCAATGAATACCGCCAAAGAACTTAAATTACAGGACTCTTTTCATACTTTAGCTCTCCTTGGCTAAGCAGTTGGATAATTGGGTTGATCTTGAAAAAGACATAATACAATCAAAGAAATGCATTTCGCACATTTAGATTTACTTTGATGAAGGAGAAAATAGACTGTTCATGGTTGTGAATTTAGTGTCAAGCTTCTATCGCAACTACTTTTCTAACTAGAAATACAGTGGGTTTGAGCTTTTAAGCAAATACGGGGTCACTGCTAAAAGCACAGGCAAATCAAGCGAGGCAAATTTATTTGAAATGTGTCCAAATCTTCAGTTTACTTATGGGAAGGAGGACTAGTCCTAGAATCATTCACGCTCAATGAAGATTAATCAGTCAATTCAGTCGCTTGCGTACAACTCAAGTGATCCAAAAGAGATCATGTTGGTTAAATTCATATCAGGGTTTCTAAACGGGGATTTCAAGAGTGTGGAGCAGTTCTATCGTAACATTGCGATGATGTGAGGGCTCTTATGATGATAGCTCAACTTGCAACAAAGATGAAGCAACATGCACGACTGATAAAAGAGTCAAATCTTCTGCACATCGAGTACACCCCGACAATCTAATCGCTCTATAGTATCTGTTTAAGAAGGAATCAGGAAAAGAGAAAGTGCAGGAATGGGGGCTTGTAAGGATATGGAGAGGTTGTCAATGCCTTTTACAATTTGATAGTCTAGAAACAGCATTAGAAGATGAATGGAGTGTGGATTGTAAGTCATAAATACAGGAAGTCTACAATAGCTAAGATGCTGAAGGAAATATTTATTTGCGATGTTTTAGAAGACGGGGTCTCCCAGTTCTTTGTAAAAGCAGCATTGGTAGATGTTGCCCCGCAGATTACCATGATGGATGAAATGAGTCACTTACACTTTTTCGGAAAAAAGTAAAATATAGCAAGAATGAAAAAGTTCATAGAGGGAGAGGCTACTTAAAGTACGGTGAAACACAGATGGCATTCAAGAATACTTCAATTGTGACCACTACCAACGAATTGCCCTCGACAAGATGAGTAAAGTAGACGTAGACGTTTCATGGAGGGAATTACAGTCTGGTAACTAGAGATGCATTCAAAACCCCAAAACCCTTAATGAGGTTTATAAGTGCTTTGATTTGTAGGGAATTTGTTAGGGGTTGGGGTTATTAATTAAATGCGAGACTAAAATAGCAAGCTTTTGGGGTCTATTTATGATAAAGCGTATATAGATTTAGTGTTTAAACTGCGTTATGGATGTGATATATACAGTGAATAACTCAAACCTGTACTGAACTATAAGTCTATTGCACTGCTCTTAAAGCGTAGTCCCTCAACTGTTCGTTCTCACTGCTTGAAAGCTGTATAATTAAAGCAATAATAGCTGAATTCTTAGCCTAAGAGGAAGTCTAAGTTTCAATAAAAGCATATTGACTATCTTATTAATGAAAAAACTTTGCAGTATTGGGCTCACTTCTCTCTCGACTAACGAGCTATTATGTTTCATCGCCAGTTCCCTGAGTTGAAGATCTCTGCATAGACTGTTGCAAACATTTATAAACGAAACGGTATCTCTTACAAAGGTGTAAATCGTATCAAGAGAGTCATTGATTTCACTCTGCCATTTTTACAACAACAACTTAAATTATATTTATAATTAAATGCAGAGAGCCTAATAGAATAATATTAAGTTTATTCATGCTGACGAGGCTGTGTTTACCTTCAACACTTTTATCTAGAAGTCTTGGTATAAGAGGCATAGTAATATAGAAGTATATGACTAGAAAGTCGAGGTATAAACAACAATTCTTGGAGGTATTAGCGAGGATGCTGGTTTAGAAACTTATGTTATTCATCCTCGCTCTATTAAGACAGAGCAGTATATTAAGTTCTTAGAGCAGCTGAGAGAGAAGTACCCTGAATAAGGGATTATACTATTCGTTGATAATCTTTCAGTTCATAAGACAAAAGAAACAAGGAAAAGTTATGAACAACTAAGAATAACACCAGTGTTCAACGTGCCTTACAGCCCATAGATTAATGGAATTGAGTTCTACTGGGGTATACTAAAAGGTCATTATAAGAAACTGCTGCTATACCATCTAATGCATGGCCTACCTATCGATACAGTAGGCTTTATTAAAAGCTCAGCGAAGAGAGTAGATAATTTGTTGGCTTAAAAGTGTGCTAAAGAAGGGAGAGTGAAATGTATATAAATAAGTTTTGTAGTTAAGTTAATGAATATACAAGTCACATTTAAAATTCTTTAGATGGAGCTGGCTTCTCTTTCTTTTCTTCTATTTCTTGCTTCCCTCCTCCTAAGTTTCCTCTCTTGCTGCCAGCTCCTGCATCTATGTTCATTGACTCTGGAGGCTAAATATTTGAATAAAGTCTCTTGCTAACTTCATACTTTGTCTGGCGACTTTCGCTCTCTGTGAAGCTTGCTCTATTCCTTCATCAAGAAGATGCCAGTACCAAGTTTTTCTAAAGAGTTAAGCTACAAATCTTACTTGAAATATAAGGGTGCTTCTGCAGCTCTGATAGCCAGCTCTCACTTATCTTGATCCCTTGTTTGTCCTTATCTTCTGAAGAGATGCTGTACCTTTTCTTATGAGATTCTTGAATAATTTCTGTCAAGTAATCACCTTTAATTGTTGCAAGTATGCCAAAGAAATAGTTTCTTTCAGGCAGTTTATTTGACAACTGCTTCTTAGTAGGCAGGTACAGCGAAAACCTCTGGGTCATTCATAGCATTATCATATAAGTTAGTCGCTGAGATTTCTGGATAGTTTGGAATCTCTGCAAACTTTACATCTTAAGTTTTCAATGCTTTCTTCTCTTCGCAGAGTATCGCCCTTAGAAATGAAATTTTGGTACCTTCCATCGTTGGCAAGAACAAACCAACTACATAATCAAGATGAGTTACTATGAGTTTAATACCTTGCTGCACCAGGTAGCGGTGCAAATCCTCCTTGCTTCTAAATCTCTGAATCAATTCTTGTGCTTGCACTCTTTTCATTACATCATTCATTGACTCCATCTTGTTTACAGATCCTAAGAAATGATATTCAAATTTAAGTTTATTGATTTAAATTATATACCTCTGAAAAACTTACTATTAAATATGGGCATCCTATAGGAGGTCATCTCTAAGAAGGATATGGAGAAGGTTTTGAGGACTGGTTTCAAACTTGAGAGATTTATATGAATATCTACTGTTATAGTTCCATAATTTTAAATTTAAATTGGTACGTACTTAATTAGGAGTAGCTCCTAAAATGCTAGTACTTAATTAGGGAGCATTAATTAAAGCTAGTACTTAATTAGGAGCACCCTAATTTTAATCATAGAATCACAAAATACCTCCTAAAGCAGTACGTACTTAATTAGGTGCACCTCCTAAATCGGTACGTACTATAATCACTTTATTATTGAAAGTAAAAATGGTTACTTCCTCACCCATATGTAGAACTGGATCGTCTCTTAACACTCATAATTCTTCTCTCATACTCTAAGACTTCCCTTGAAACTTGTAGGCTTGCAAAGCTCTCATATAAGCTCTCAGTTATAGAGGCAGTTTTATAATTTTAAATTCAAATTTAAATATGAGCGCTAGCATTTTAAGAAAAACAACAGCCCTTCCATCAAACTAAATGAGACTTACCTTTGGCAGCAATAAAGAAGTGTGATAGCTGTGAGATGAACTCTCATAAAGAACTACCAGAGCTATCACTTGAGGTCTCTGTTATTAAAATAGAAATTAATAATAGAAAATAAATGGCAAACAAGTGTGTGGGAGACAGAGAGGAGGAAAAAGGTATGAATCAAATTCCTATACAAACTCAAGAAGTAGAAGTATACTTTTGTGAGAAGTGTGAGAGAGACTTCGCTCATAAATCTAGTTGGTATAGGCATATGAAAGAGCATAGAGAAGCCAAGCCAACAGTATACTTAAAGCACGAAAAAATCGACGGAAAGTATGATTGCTTCGAGTGCCATAAGCAGTATGCTCATACTAGAGAATTAAGGAAGCATCTTTTAAAAGCTCACAAGAAAGATTTAGAGATTGAAAAGCATGAAGATGAATTGAAGCTACTTAACAAAAGAAAGCAAGAGAATCTTCGAAAATGGTAGAGGTCGAACAAGCTTGTGAATCAGAATATGTGAGGAAATCACGCAACCTACTAGCATCTGAAATCACAAAGATTATGATTAAAATTCAATATAAAAAGATTCCTGTTCTTGCCTAAGTTGACCTAGACGCTTCACTTTAAAGCTACCTTATATTAGAAGACTCCTTTGATAAGAAAGTTATCAATGATCATCAGTATGCATACAAGGTGTATCCCTTCAAGTATCTCTTAAGTGATGATAAATATTAGATGGAGTTTACAGATGAGTGTCAAGTACTCACTCAAGCAGAGTTTAAAGAGTGTAGTTACTTAATCAAGCTAGATGCTGTTCTCCTTGCGAAGGATCATGTTGCTTTTAGACTCCCACTCTATGAAATGACCCTTAGAGATTTTATTACTGATCGAAGGAATCATAAGTAGCTTGGATAGCAACTTAAACTTTACAAGGTATAAAAGAGCTACATAAGTTAGGCTTTGTTCATAGAGATTTGAAACCTGAGAATATTATGATAAACTTCTCACCTGTAAGAGTGACAATTATTGACTTCAACAGAGCATTAAGGGTAGAAGTATCAAGGCTAGGAAGTGTTATGGGAACTCCAGGCTATTATCCTGAAAGAGAAGACTGGAGAGATGGAGACTATCAATGGGATGTGTGGGCTTTTGCAGCAATACTAATAGAGTGCGATATGCCTCGGAATGATTACTACTCTACAAGGTGTGAGAAAGATGCTAAGTAAAGAATCAAGTAATTTATAGACAAAACCAGAGTATTTCAATCATTAAAATAAATGGCAGAATCAATAATCTTAAAACCAAACTCTAGATCAGACATAACATTAGAGAAGATAGAGTTGTGGTTAAGTTAAAAAACTTCAGACCTCTCCCACATGATCCAAAAGTGCATTTTGAGTGATTAAATTAAATACATTTACTATAAATTTCACATTAAAACCTATTAATAACCCCAACCCCTAACAAATTCCCTACAAATCAAAGCACTTATAAACCTCATTAAGGGGTTTTGGGGTTTTGATTCATATAGAAGAGACTAACCATTCCCATTCACTAGCGTGGATTTAGCAAGGCTTTTGTACAAGAGATATGTGGAGAGTAGTAAAGCAGATAATAAACACGTACATTCCGATGATAAAATTGAAGAAGGTCATCTCGAGCAGCAGGAGAGAAACTCATATAGATCCTTGATGTCATTAGATTGAAAGGCAACTAAAATTATATCTAATTAAATAATTAAACTAATAAACACATTTTATAACCCTGTTTAGTCTGTTTATCTGCTCCCTAATCTATTTAATTAAACAGTTAACAAACTTCTAAATCATCTGTTTATTCGTTTACTTGCCCATTTGATCTTAAACTGGGAACAGATAAGTGTGGGCCTGTTTACTTGTTTATCTGTTTATTTTTAATTTAGGATTTGATCAAACTTTTAATATTAAATTAATAAATATAATTAAAGATTAAACAGTATACAGTATAAACACGTAGCTAAAATCCTGTTTACTTACTCCCAAATTTGATTTATATTACTCTCAAATACTTTAACGTTTTGTTTTTATTTTCATAATTTCATAATTCAATTCTATTTTAGTAATAATATAAAAATAATAAAGAAAGATAGCGTTAACAATATGCAAAATAATTAAAAAAAATATTAACACGATAACATATTAAAATTTTAGATTCAAGTAAAATGGGGAAAAACATGTATATTTCATGAAATCAGACTTGGCTTAATAAGGATAGAGAAAAATATATTTATAAAAATTATAGATAAAAAAAATGCATTAGAATAGTCAGATTTTGTAAGGATTATTCAAATAAAATTTAATTCAGATCAAAAGAAATGGAGCTACGATAGCTAAAAAGGTTTATATGTTCAAATTATGTTGTTAAAAAATTGTCTCTATATATCTAGAAACATAATTAACAATAATGTTTATGGTAATTAAGACCTCGCTGGACAAGAATATAAATCCAATGTGTTTTTACATCTTCAAAATCAGCAGAGATATGGGCATATTTAATTTTTATCTTGTGAATTGATGATGAAGTATGTTAAATATAGTATTTAGTGGTTTTCGCATCATCTGGAGAGGGTCACTGAAATTTTATTATGTTTCCTTGATTTAAATACAATTAAATAATAAAAAAATGAAGTAGAATTTTATCTCTTTATTATAATCTATTATATTTTTTACTTTTAAGACAAGATAGAAATTTTTCCGTAAATGTCGAAAAAATGCTAGAATTTAGGCTGCACAAAAAATATGAAAGATGAATAATTTACTGGAAGAAGTAAGAGAAAATTAAAAATTCATTATTTATAGGAGAACATCTTCTTAACTTAAAGTAGTTGTGTCTTACTTACTACTCTTCTTAAAATTTTGTTTCCAGAAAATTCAATGTGATGTTATATTTCCAATATTAGTTTTTGATTTTAATTTTTGAATTAGAAATTGATTTATTTATATCAAAATATGAAATAAATAAATTAACCCTAATAATATTGATTTGAAACATCTGTCTTTTTAGAATTTCTTTTAAATATTTTTAATATTTTGAAGATTTTCTATACCATTATATTTTTACTTCATCAACAACTTTTTCGATTATATCATGAATATCTTCTACTCAAAACTTTAACCCCAAAAGTATTTGAAAATGTGAACACAATAAACCTAGTTGCCACTATTTTGGCAATACTATATTTTTAACTTGAAATTAAAATCCTAAATCAAATATGTGTTATGAATATTTTTTATTATAATGATTATTTTATTAGAAATCCTGTTGAATAGCTTAAAAGTAGAATATGATTGTAAAAACAAAAACATCGAGTATCAGAGTGCATTTTAATGATAAATTTTAGATTCAGTACTCAAATCTTTTCATTTGCTGTTTTTGCAATAAATAATTGATTTTATTATTGTTTAAAAATAATTGTATTTACAGTGAAAACTTTTTATTAACCAGTGTTATATTATCTTTATATTGAGTTATTGTTAGAAAAGAGATTAGTTGATAATTACAAAAGCTCATAGGCATAACATAGACAAGACAAAAGACGATTAATTAATTTTTATTGTAAAGTATTGAAAGAAGTAGAAGTTTTATTAATAATAATTACTTAAATCATACATTTTAGTTGATATATCTTTTACTAGCATTTATAATATGTTTATATATTGTCAATTACTAAATTTGTAAATTAATCCCTATTTAAATCTAAATATTATTTAAAATTATTAAGACTATTAGCCAGATAATTTGGACAAATTCTCCTGTGAAGATTCTTTTTCTACTTTGGATTTGTTAGTTTTTCGATGATTTTAATGATGTCACCAATTTTATGTTGTCTATATTCGTTTTTTTATTAAGATTAATCACAGATTAGAAGCGAAGATTTAGTATTAATAAATAAATGCTTATGATGACTAGGAATTAATAAGATATAAAGCATAGACCTTTTGTGAGTTCTTAGAACTTGCTAACTAACATAATCTTAGAAGTTGTAGTGCAAAAAAGTTGAATTATTTAATCCATTTTATGATTTTGTAATGTTTTAAAAAATGTAAACAGCATTTTAATTGTGTTTGATTTTACAACTTAGGTAGAATTTATTGCTAGATTAACACTTTCAAGTAATTATTATAATTAAATATCTTTATTTGTTTATGTGAAGAAATAAAAATAATATAGATAGTTATAATAATAATTTGTACTAAATAGTATGATTTTAGAGAAGGAAAGGATAAAATAAATTGAAGTAATTCATTCAACCAAAACTAAAACTAACACTAAAAATATGAATAAAATTAACAGATATAAATATCTGAATATTAAAAACTACAATAAATCTTGATAAATATCTCAAATACCTTGCATTTAATCGACTATATCTACTTAATTTCTATTCTATAATTAAAATTAAATCAATTAAATCTATATAAAACTAATGTAAAATTTTAATAGTGTCAAGCTTTGAGCATCCTGTTTTTATACCTTCATATGTATAATATATTTAACTCCACTAACAATCTCCACATTTATTTCAAATTAATAGGAAAAAATGAATATGCTCAGTGTAACAGTTGAATTTTAATTTATTCTAAAGCAAAGATTTTGAAGTAAATACTGCTTCATAGATATAGAAATAAACAAATTATAATGATTACAAAAATATTATTATCATTCAGCAATCATAACATACCTATGATCAGCAATAATTAATTGCAATTTCGATCATTTACCATTTAAAGAATATCATTTTAATATTTTTTAAAGTAAATTATTTGCGTTGGACCAAATATATATTTTTAATTATTATGCGTTAAACCAATTATATTTTAAATAATTAAGATTTAGTTTTTATAAAACTTTAGAATTAATTTAAATATTAATATTTAAGATCGATATATTATATCATTATTGCATTATAATAAAATTATTGGATTAAATCTGATTGATTCTAATAAATAAAAAAGTAATATATATTTTCTCATGATAAACAGCTAGCTTAATAGAGATCAATTATATAATTGTTAGGGTGTGATAGTTGTAATTTGCTTTAATTTAGGATTAATTGCTAAGACTAAATTCAAGTAATTTAAGATTAATAATTTGTAAGATGCTTGAAATTATATAATTAATTCAAAACTAAACATTCTAATTTAAATTTTCATTATTTAAATAATAAATAACAATGATAAATATGAGATTTAATTGAGTTTTAATTAAGCAGTTCAATTATACTTTTAAAATAATGATAATTAACCAACTTAATATTTTCTTAAATTTGTTATATTTATGAAGAATTGTCTGTAATAATTTATGAAACCTAAATTTTAATTACTTTTAGAAAAATAAGAGAAAAAGTATATTTATTTGTAGGCATTAATTGAAATGATGAAAGTGAAGAAATTCTTAAGAAATATTTGATTGTGTTAATTATTCATTCTATGCAAAATATTAAAATGAATGAAAGCTATTAAATTAACTTTAAAAAAATAGACTTTTATCAAATTCTTAATAAATTAGCAAACTATTTATATCTCCATAACTAATATATAATTTTAAATGCAAGATTTAGTAGTAAATGTAATGATAAATATTCCACAAATTTTATTTTATTCTTAATATTAATAATGAATTTTTTTTAATTAAAAAAATAATTAGTAGATAAATAGAAACTGAAAATAATTTTATTATCATAAATTAAAAGTGGATTATTAAGGACAATTACATCTCTGCATATGAAAGTAAGTAACCTTCAAGTATTTTCATTTTTATTCATAATTATTATATTTATTGCTGGAATACATTTGATTTGGGAAATTAAAATAGAAATAAATTAGTAAATATATAAAATTGTGGCAGTTAACTTTCTGGAAACTTAGACTATATGGTACTTGTTCGATAGAGAATTCAAATTCAGCTGGACTTTACTTTAGGCGGTATCCCTCTATCGCATCCCCAGAGCGAGATAACTTGATTTAAATTTTTTGTGATTTGTTTAGTTGAATATGATGCTCAAATTAAAGTCGCATTATCTCGCTCTGGGGAGATGGGTACCGCCAATAGTAAAGTCCAGCTGATTTTGAATTATCTATCGAACAAGTACCATATTTTCTAGGTTTCCAGAAAGTTAGCTGCCACGATTTTATATATTTATTAATTTATTTCTATTTTAATTTCCCAAATCAAATGTATTCCTACAATATTATGTTCTTTTCATTATTTCAACGTTTCAATTTAAATTTAACTATTTTAATGATAAGAAACTTCTGAACTTTTAAAGAATTCCAGTAAAAATAAAAAGTAATGCATAAATGAGAGAAATTTATTTAGGAGCACACTACATTTATTTAAAAATTTATCTCATCATTATTTAAGAATAAAATTCAGAACAAGTTGTTCACTCAAATGGAATGATTGTGGAAAACGTAAAAATAATATAAATATCAAAATTAAAATAATTGACAGTTAGAATATCAGAATGCAAAATGTAATTATTTATAGCATATTCTTGCCATTTTGGGTATTAATCAAAACAAGCCTTTATTTATTTTATTACACTTCAGTTTTTATTTATTTGATTTTAATAATTCCTAAAATTTTGTATTTTTTCAATAATAAATTTATTATTCGGTATATTATAAGATTTACATATCAAGAATTACTATTATATCTCTTAAAAATGAATTCATATACTTTATAATAAATTCATATTAGGGGGTAATTGTATTTACTTTATTTTTTAATTCATTAAAGTTTATCTATTTTAAACAAATCTTACTGCCATATTTTACTAATACTTCACCAATATAAACAGTAATGTATATTTTAATTTAAGAAAAACTCTCTAATAGAAATTTAAACAATCATTTAGAATCTTGATTGAAATGATAAATTAATGAGAATAAAAATATTATTGCGTTTTTTTTAAAAGATAATTTAACCATTTGATAATGTAATTGAATTGAATTTTCAAAATGAAATGAATATTGCATTTTAAGATAAAAAGATGCTGATAGTGATTTAAGAAATTATTAAAAAAGAAATCGATAATTGTTAAATTAAAATGAAATTAATAGTTTAAACACAAAAACTTAATGTATTTACGCTTGTGAAGTCTGTCCACTAACTAAAAATGTAAGTTTAAAAAAATATATTTGAAAATTAACTTTAACAGTGTATCTGGCTGGCTGGGACATAATAGAGCAAACAGGTTACTCGCAAAACAGCTCAAATACAAGGAAAGGGAGACTGATGCAACCAGATGGTGATGTGTATGAAGGTAAATGGAAAAATAAAACTGTATTTTGAGATTTTAAATTTTTTATTTTTATCATAAATAATAGTATTTATCAAAATTATATTCTTACAATCATATATTTATCGCTTTATTTATCTGAAATATGTAAATACTTTACTTTATTATACAAGTTATATTTTACCTATAAGGAAAGAAGTAAAAAAAAATTGATAAAGATATATACTTGAAATTGATAATTAGCATAAAATTGTTAAAAATTAGTCTTAATACTTCCTGAGTAACTAATAGAGATATAAATATTTTTATTTTTTTGTTGATTTGAAATCATTACACTTGATTATAATTAATTTATACTATCTTAATAATGATTCGCAAATATGGCAATTAACATAACTTATTTTAAATCAAATATAAAGTAAACGTAAATTAGGTGAGTAATATACTGCATTTATTCTATTTTAAATTTAATTATTTTCCTTTATTTCAATAACAATTAGAATATGAATAAAATTTTGATGTTTTAACAACCTGGATTAAATGAATGAATTCCTTTAAAAATTTGAATGGTGGAAATTCAAATTAGAAGGCTTCTCATTTGCTTAATGCTTATTTTAAATACCAATAATATTAAAGTTGTCATGCATTAGATTTTAGATAAGATATTTATTATTTGTTTAAGGACATAATTCATTTGTATTAATGCAAATAATATACTAAATAAAATTAGTTCTCTATAGGATGAAATTCACAATAATTTTTGGGTAAATTATAATTTCAAAAGAATAGTGAACTTTTAGAGAAATTACTTAAAAAGCAACAAAATTAGAAATCTTAATCCAAAGCCATTCCTCTTGTAATATCATAGCTTAATTTTGTACTCAATTTATGGTATAAGTATAAATCTTTAAAATTATATGTTGTTTATAATTGAATTTTCCTATTTATAATAAGCAGAAAGCAAGGAAATAGTTCAAGGCTTTTACTTATTATTCCATGATAGTACTTATAAAAGATTTTTGGCAAAATAGTAATATTATGTTGGAATTATGAAATAAAACGATGAGTAACTTGTTTTGATTTCTAAATATTTTCTTTATTTTTATTCATTTTACTATATTATTATTATTCAGATGTAAAAGTAAAAGAATCCAACTAAAATTTTAACAGAAAATTGTAAAAAAATATTTTATAAGTTATTATCTAAATCTGTTGTTAATATTTAATCAAACTTTTCTCAATAAATAAGTTCGTTTCATTAACCTGTAAAAGATATAATAATGAGTTATGAGCATACTTAAAATTTATTGATAAAATATAATAAAATAAGATTAGAATAGATATATTAATTACAATGAAATTGAGATGAAGAATTTTTAAAATAAAAAACATTATTTTATAAACTAATAATATTGTAGGAATACATTTGATTTGGGAAAATAATTTATAATTAATTTATTAATAATTCAAAATCTTGGCAGTTAACTTTCTGAAAACCCTGACAATATGGTACTTGCTCGATAGAGAATTTAAAATCAGCTGGACTTTACTATTGGCGGTACCCCTATATCGCATCCTCAGAGCGAGATAACGCGACTTTAATTTTGGGTAATTTTTTTAGTTGAATTTTAATTCCCAAAATTAAAGTCGCGTTATCTCGCTCTGAGGATGCGATAGAGGGGTACCGCCAATAGTAAAGTCCAGTTGATTTTAAATTCTCTATCGAGCAAGTACCATATTGTCAGGGTTTCCAGAAAGTTAACTGCCAAGATTTTGAATTATTAATAAATTAATTATAAATTATTTTCCCAAATCAAATGTATTCCTACAATATTGAATAATGAAATATCATACCAAAAAATAAAAAATAATATATAAAGAAAAAACATTTTAATTTTTATATAAAATCTTATAAAACTGAATTTATTTATTTATTTATTAAATGCTGTATAGAAATTAATGCTGGGGAATAAACTAACCAGTTTAAAGTATAGTTTTATGCCCTTTCTCCTCTTTATATGTACCACCCAGTATTCCGTAAAAAGCCATTGTCTTTCATGAGACTCTTAGACTTATTACCTGCATGTTTTATTAGTTTCTCAAGACTCGTCTTCTTCACTTTCATACAGTTTTGGTACATAGCGATTTCAAAACATATGTTAATTAAAATGTTTTGTCTATAAATATTTCATAGACTAATCAAAATTTAAACTTCTCAAAATTCACATTTTGCCTTATTAATCAAGTTTTTAGAGAATAAAAAAATATTTGATTTTATATTTTTCAAAAATATATAATTATTTTACTCACTCATTAAAAATAGCGATATTGAAATTAAAATTCATATGAAATTTATAGTTAAATCAAATTTAAATTTATATGAAAAATTCGTTATTAAATATAAACTTCTGAAACGCGTGGAAAGATTTTTTAAACGAAAAATCTAGAATTGAGAAAATATAAAAAATTCATTTAAATTTGTTAATGACATTTCTTAAATCTTAAATAGCAAATTCTATGACAAGGAAAATAGTTCTTGCTTATCATAATCCTCTAAGCCAAATAAAAGAAACGAAGTTTTTATAGTAGGAAAAATAGAAAAGAAAAATTAATTACATTAAATCACATGAAAACACTTGACTTTCTAATATGACTTCAGATAATTCTAAATAAATCTAAAGATTTCTAGATTTTCTAAGTAATGCTGATAAGAAAGTTTAAAAATATAAAAACTATAACTATTTGTAAATTGTGAAAGCATAGATCTTATAATAGAAATTAATTTTATAAAGAAGTCACTATTAGCTATCAACCTTATACAATGCAAATGTAATTTTATTTTGTGATATGAATTATTTACAAATTCTATTTCAAATTAATTTATTAGATTAAACTTTATTTATTTTTATCTTTTTTAAAATATATAAAACATTTTTTAAATATAAGTTATTTAATTCTACTATATAATTTTATTTTAATAAGTACTTTATTATCTATTTACAATCACAACTTTATTTTAATATAAAACACAGGAATTTAATTATATATTCATTATATAATTACATTGAAATATATAAAAACAATATATAGTACATTGGACAAGCAGGAAAAATAAATTTAAATAATATTTTATAGAAGTTCTTAATTATTCTTGACTAATTAGTAAATAATATTAGAAATAAATAATTAAGTGTGATGATACACAAAAATGTATTAGATATGTTCAATAAACAACTAATCACTCAAATTTATATATTATTACAAAACACAAAGCAATTCTAATTTTTAATTTTATCATTCTTAATTCATCATGGGAAATATAAAAATTTGGCTCTGGAATCAAACACGCCCCCCCCCATAATGTATTGTTTTCCTTTTGTAGTCTGATAGAGTTTTGACGCTGAGTAATAGTAGCTAATAAACTATGCGTGTGCGATCAATAGTTTTTGAGATATGACCCCAATTAAGTTCACATTTTATATATAAATTATAGTAAAAATTTAAAAAAATATTTCCAATTTTTCATAAAAATCTAATTTTTCCTTAATATATCAATTTAGAGGATTTAATGAAAATTTAAAGAATTTATTTAATTTATCAAAATAATATCATAATAAATTATTTGGACTTTAATTTTATTACAAGAATGTAATATAAATTTATTATGATATTATTATGATAAATTAAATAAATTCTTTAAATTTTCATTAAATCTTCTAAATAGTTATTTTAAGGAAAAATTAGATTTTTATGAAAAATTGGAAATATTTTTAAAATTTTTACTATAATTTTATATATAAAATGTGAACTTAATTGGAGTCATATCTCAAAAACTATTGATCGCACACGCATAGTTTATTAGCTACTATTACTCAGCGTCAAAACTCTATCAGACTACAAAAGGAAAACAATACATTATGGGGGGGGGCGTGTTTGATCCCATAGCCAAAAATTTTTATTCATAATTTTTAGTATATAAAAATAAATATAATTTGTATATACTACTAGTTTATTTTCAGATCATTAATAGTTACTATAAGATATGATGTTACCATCGACAATTATAAAATCATTGTAAATTAGAGAGTAGTAATGCTTAATTAGTCTATCAAGCAAATTAACTACTTATCATTCATGTATTACATAATATCCTCCTGAGAAAATATCACTCTTAAAAATGGCAAAGGGAAACTTAGAAATTCATTGTGAACTAGACATGACCTTAACTTAGTTGTTTACTGACACTTGTTATTACTCACACAAGCCTTGCATCTCTCTTTAACTTAGATTGTGATCAAAATCTTTGTTCCGATGATTGATTTCAAAATACTCAACATATTAAAGACCAAAAGATAAATTATTTAGTAAAATTGACAGAATATGTAAAAATGTCTTTTTTATATAAGGTTTTTTCAAAGAAATTGATAATATTTTGATCTAGATTATTACATAACACAATGTTTTTAAAAATACAAGAAATTAAATGAAAATGTTTGTGTAATAAACCTTGAATAAATCCTGAACAATAATGAGGCTATATAATAAAGTAATTTATAATTAGAGTTTTAAAATAAATACAGACAGAAAAAAGGGTATAGTCAAGATCCAATAAATATTATAATTTAACAAAATTCTTAAGTTTAACCTAATATAAATTATTTAATCTTCAATTGTCCATTTTAATAACAGCTCATACATAAATAATATTTAAATTTTAAGGAATTTAATAGTATTACTTTGGGAGTTATTTGATTAAAAAGTTAGCAAATATCTAAGATTTAAATTTTAAGGCTTAATAAAGCCAAAAAACTAATATGAGGTATTTTATTTTTTGACTCAAATTTTAGCTTGTTTATTATTAGTTAAGTGGTTTAATTCAAACTGATTTAAATAATAGATTGTTCTATGATAAGAAATATTATTAAGCACTATCAGAATGAGCAATCAAGTTAAAAAAAATAGTGACTTTCTTCCAAAACCAGCCTCATTATGTATTAAAGAAAAATAAAAGATAGAAAGGAAATAATTAAATGCATGGAGGATATTATGACAAACTATTTTGACAGCTATATAGCAACTTATGTTAAACTTTTTATAGTAATAAATTCATAAAAGATTGATCGAGACCAACATGTTTTTGGTTTCGGACAATTTCTATAAAAATCACAATGATTAAATTATAATTTATCTTAAAGTTTGAAATCATACTTTAATGTTGCTATGATTAAAGAATCTGAATTATTTTTAGTCACTTTGAATTATTGAAGCAAAAACATATTTATATTTATAAATTATCTAAAAATCAATTATTTTTACTTATTTTTTAATTAAGTTTTCACATATAAAATAAAGTTCAGTTTATATGACAAAGTCTGCAATTTGATCTTTAAATATTGTTGAATGATCCAACATAATTTAGTTATATAATAAAAATTTTTAAAAAAATTTTAAAAATTCAATTATAAAATTAAATATTACAAATAAAATATAACGATAATATTTAATATATTCGCAAAAGACAAATATATGTGAATTAAACATTCAAAAATAAGATTAATATAATATCTGTTTTAAATGCTAATCTTAAACTAATTAAATAAACTTAAATCCAATAAATACCCGTAGTCTACATTAATCTTCAATTCAACTCCTTGCCTTGTCTTAAACTAAGTCAATTACTGAGATAAAAAAACTTAATTATAAAAACTATGAAGAAAATTGAAATTTTAGAAGATTAAAAAGAAACTCTCTGTGAATATCAAGTTAAGATCCTACTTTAAATAAATAAATTAAATATAATTTAAATAAATGAATCAAATAAATATAGTCCATATTGTGTTGCTCATAATAAATAAAAGAAAGATTCTAGTGATTTAGTTAGATTGAAAGAGGTACTTAGGAAACTAGTGATAAATGTAAAAACGGCTTTGGAATTATGAAAGCAAAACCTCTCTTCTATTTATAGTTTATAAATTGAAGGTAAATCAAGAGTTGATAATTAAAAGGAATATTTATTATCTATGTAATCTTTTATTTTGCTTATTATATAATAAAATTAACTAATGAACTATTTGTTGATCTAACATGAAAGCATCTTTTATAAATTGAAAGTAGATTATCATGAAACAATTAATTAGCATTGTAATGATTGATAAATTAGCAGTAACTAAGCTACAAACAATAACGATACTTCTTTGTTAGGTTATCTAACAGTAAGTAGAGGAAATAGTCAGAGAAGCAGAGTGACTGATCAGTGTCCTCAATATGCTCACCACAGGCAGAATTGAGCAATCCAATAAACTTATCGCTTGAATTCTTTGAGCCAGTATTAAACTTTTAGTCAGTATGAATGAATAAATAAGTCACTAACAATCTCTTAATAACAAATTTATAATGTGATATAATTAGTAATTAATTAAGCTTAAAAAGATCAATATATCTGGCTTTATGCAACTTAGTAAAATTAATCAAGGGTTTCATAAGTGAAAAACATGCCTAAGTGATTGTCTGTTAAGTAATTTGAGTTATCTAGTACAAAGACAAATGGGAATATATTCCAACAGAGGGATCGCTCTTCATCAGCAAGCAAGCTATATCATCTGGTGTTGACTTTCAGTTTCAACTTTACTCTACGACTATAACAGTGCAATCTTATAAGATTGAGTAAGAAAATTGCATAATTAAACATCAAAATAATTATTTTATATAGAAACTATATTTATCTACCTCATTATCTGAATAAAGTCTACACATTCAAATGATGATGAAGACTAGTCAGAAGAGATCATCATTAAAGTACATGTTCTATCGACTATGAAGGATATCTACACTTAATAAATTGAATATTAGTTTAGTCTCCTCCTGCTCTGTCTCAAATTTATAAAGCTAACTACTTGGTTTCTAATCACTCTTGTTTGTTAATGTTAGCAAATCAATAAATGCAGATATCATTTGCTGTTCACTGACATCTTTAAATTCCGATTTAGGCACTTATTTAATTGGAATTTTCATAGATTAAAACATTATTGCAACTAAGGAACACATATCACATGGTAATAATACTGGAATTAAAGAATAATATGATTCAAAGGATATTAGAAAGTTAGTTTTAAGATATAAAATGAATAAATATATGCAATAAATTAGAATTGTGATTCTAATAATAAATTTATTTAATAATGATACTCTACATTTTAATTGACTCATTGCCAAGGGATTAGCAGGTTAACAGAATATAAGACTATATTCGTAGCAGATAACATAGAAATATGATTCCTTGTTGATTAACAAGAAACTAAGTTTTAAATCTGCAGAAATAAGTGATAATATTTATGATAAAAATTACCTGCAGCCTTATCTTTTATTTTAGATGACAAGAATCGAGCTTGCTACTGTCGATAATCCCTCTATTGATGTGGGTAGTTTCATTGAAAACATAATATAAACTTAAATGACAGATAAAGAGTATCATAAAAAATAATAATACATTTATTAATTGTCTTTAAATTTATTTCAAATTAGAATGTTCCTTCTTTGATAATGATTAATTATTCATTTTTAACTTGATATACTTGTCCGTACATGTACTTTATTAACATAATGTAATGTTAATTGTTTAATAAAGCTTTATAACTTTGATATAAACCTAATCGTTTAATATAAAATATATCAATAATTCCAATAATTAATCATTTAGTTATTGGAACAAATAAAATGGCATTTCCACTATACTGTAAAGATTACATAAAATCTGAAAACTTTAATTATAATAAGAATTTAAGCAAGTTTTATAAATTATTTAATTCTCTCAAAGTTGTAGAAATTATTTTTAATTTATTCGATATTTAAAAATCTAAAGAATATACTATTTATAAGTTTAATTTATAAGTAGAGATAGATTTTGTTTTTTTATTAAATATATTGAGTAATTTCACAAGAATTTTGAATTTTAATATAAAGTATGTTAAAATACTCAAGTTTATTTGCAGATTTATATAATATACTTGAAATTTCTTTTTAATATTTGGAGTTTTAACTTCAGTTGATGCTTTGTTCAATAATTATCGAAGTTTAATACGTGTTCATTGTGATAATTAATCCTGCTTTTATATAAATTCATTGATTATACAGTAAAGCGAAAAAAGTTTGTCTAATAATCAATCATATTTATTGAGTTAAAGATAACTATTAAAAATATTATATTAAAATATTTATATTCATTCAGAATATTTAAAGAATGTGCACACTCATAATATGCATATTGAATTCATTTTATTTCATAAATATAATTCTCGATAGATAAATTAACTTAATTTAAGTATATGATTTTCCAAAATCTTATAAAATGAAATCATTTCATTGAATAATAACCCCCAAGCGGGGGCAGATAAAAATTTTTCTAAAATTTTTGAAACAATCTGAAAATCATGACAACATCATAATCTCCTATCTTAATTCATTAAATTGGTCTCTTATATACTTTTCAAAGTGTCAAAAATACAAATATCTTAGTATCTTCAGATATTAAATTTTAGTAAAATTATAAATTATATAAAAATCATAAAGTTGTTTGCTCTAATTTAAAAAAGATTTTATGAAAGATTTAATTCATAATTTTGGCTATTTCCTCAGAATGAATTATATTTTTGCTATGAATTCAGATGTTAGATAAAAAGTTAGATACAACTTGGTCAATTTGAAGTTAAAATATAATTCATTCTGAGGAAATAGCCAAAATTATGAATTAAATCTTTCATAAAATCTTTTTTAAATTAGAGCAAACAACTTTAAGATTTTTATACAATTTATAATTTTACTAAAATTTAATATCTGAAGATACTAATATATTTGTATTTTTGACACTTTGAAAAGTATATAAGAGACCAATTTAATGAATTAAGATAGAGGAGATTAAATTTTTTTCATGATTTTCAGATTGTTTGAAAAATTTGAGAAAAAATTTTATCTGCCCCCGCTTGGGGGCCATTATTTAATGAAATCATATAATTTAAATTACAAAGAATGAACCAAGCGCATTTAATATAAGGATAAATAGAAAAACCTGATAAAAATAAACATATTTAATGGTTCATTTTATTAATAAATTTAAAAATTATAATTGATTAATGTGACAATGTGAATATTAATTTAAAAATCACTTAACTTTTTCACTTTATACTATTTCTTTAATTTTCTTGAAATATGGATTGATATATCACCGTATTAACAATGGATAAATTAGCAAACAGCATTAAATCTAAGTTTATTTTTGAAATTTAAAATTGCAGGAATAGTATGCCAGTAAAGATGAAATGATTTTTTAAGTATAAAATATAAAGATAGAGTAGGTTATAAGAATTGAGTCTCTTAAGATTTATTTTTTCTAAACATTAGCTTCAAATTTGAGCCAAACTAACCAGCAAAATAGAAGTTTCCTATAATGGAAAAAGCTTAGTTCAATCATCGTGAAATTTTAATTTTTAATAGTTACATGCATGCTAAATTTTAGTTTGTGTTTAAAGATTAAAATCAAATAAATTTAACATATCACTATTTAATACTAAAATTATACCATAAATCTTAGTCGTGAAGTAAACGTATCTGAGTGAGTTGACGTGGCAATCCGTGACGTGGCAGTCATGAAGTAGAAAACTCCGAAAAAAACCAATCTCGCTATCACCTAGTCTCCTCCTAAATCAAGATGTCAGCCGGTTATAACCCGGGGACAGAACTCGTAGAATTCAACGAGAGTGAAACAAGTTGAAGAAAAACAAATTGATAGTTTAATTTAGTTAAATATTACAAATCTAATTCATTCACCTATATTATGTAAGGATATAACATTGCTGATCGAGTTTGTATATTGAAATAAACTAAAAATATCAAATTTAATACAAAAGCAATTTGGTTTATGCTAAATCCTATTCCCATAAGAATCATAGGAAACCATAAATATAACATAATGATGAAGTATTGTCTGCCAATTAAGTTGAATTCTATTAACATTAAATTAGATTTTGAAATCTTTGGATAAAAGATCACTCCCCTCTCATATATAGAATGAAAATGAATTTTTGCTATGGATTCAAATAACAATCATCTTTAATATAAAAATAATGTAAGTACAGTATAATATAACAGGATTGTTTTTGTGTTTATTACTTATATGTTCTTATTTCTCAAGTTTATTTAATTTTAAATTCCTTTAAATAAATCACATTACCTATAATAACTTAATTAAAACTATAATTATGCACTATCTAGATATAAATAATATGATATTGGATTTAAAATGTTTTAAATAAAAAATAAACTAGATTATCTTTTACTAATACTTTCATAATTTATCAAAATTTAAAATCTTACAATTACTTATATTGTTAAAAATATACGGGCATTGTATGTTTTATATATGTTTGAATTTTATTTATGATCAAGAAGGAAAATTAAGTTAGCAATAAATACCTTTTTTAATTATAATCATTATATATGTTTATAATACAATTGAGTTTTTAAGATTTTCTAATATATTAAAAACAAGTTTTTTTAATTAGGAATTTTATATAATTATGAAATATAATCGCAAAATTGTAATTTAAAATGAAATTAATTAAGAAAAAATGAAAACCTAAAGTTGGTGTTCTGGAGCAGCTGTCACTAAATTTTGTAAGTTACAAAAACCATATCTAAAATTTTTAAATTTCAGCAACACTTACCTGCAGGAGAGCGACGTCAGTAGACCGAAAGCTCAAGAGACACTTGAAAAAAATGGGAACAACAGAGTAGGTGTGGCCAGATGGAGAAAAAATATGAAGGAGAATGGAGAGATGACAAAGCTGTTTCTGGATTCCATTTTAATTCCACTCATTACTAATATTCATAAGTTTAAATGATTTCATTCTAATTAAAAGTCTTCCACTTATTTTTCATAAATGTCTTTCAACATTAAAAGTAAAGGTAGTATTCATATCATAGAATAATGAAGAATCATGGCATATGATACCTAAAGCAATTGCTTCTGTGAAAGTGAGAGTATAACTATTTCTTTTTAAACGGTCTAGCTGTATACTTACTGAACTATAATGTGTTTCGATCTCTGCCTTCTATACTTTCCAGAGTTTTAAATTTCTTTTCAAACGTTATAGGATTATAAAATTGTAAAATCTGTATTCACAGAATTAATTTGTCATTTTATTATGGCTATGAAACACTCCCTCATTATTCGTCAATATCTTATGCTCCAATAAAAAAAATAACTTGAACGACTTCTCTACCAAATACTCAAAGAATTACTTTTTACTTTTTTGTGAAGAATATAAAAGCTGATCTTCATTATAAAGCTATGAGCAAAAAAGTAAATAACTCTCAGAATTACCCTCTTTAAATACCTCAGAGATGTTAGATAACGTTTAAATTCTACCTCTGTCTAAGTGAGCTTTTATTAATTTATTCAATATTTTTATATAAGCTAAATTCTAATCAAATAATTAGTATTTACATTTACAATTACTCTAAGTGTTGAGACTAGCATTATTATTGTTGTTATAATAGTTTTAGTGAAGCTAATAGTATTAGAAACTAATTTCTAAAATAAGAGTACGACGAGGTCTTGACTTGAGATTGTTCGAATCTTAAATATAAGTACGATTTATAATCATACACAGCAAATAGTTATTACATGACGATTTATCTTCAAATTCTATGAATCTTAAACATTGCTTTAGTAATAAATTGTCTTATTACCTTTACAAAAAAAATCTTTCATATTGTTATTTTAGTTTTATGGTTACGCAATAATATATTTCAGAAAATAAATGTAAGAAAATCATTTTGCTCTTAATTAATAAAATCCTTAATCTACTCACCAAGCAAATTGAATTTCCTGAGATCAATTAAATAAAGTTGAATTTCTAAACTCTTAATGTAGATCTCACAAAGTTATTTATAGAAATTATAGTCCTAAAATGAATTGGCATATCTTGAAACCTTATAAAAAAGATTAAAATAAATTATTTTGATTTAATTCAATTTAATCATATCTAGCTATAAATGTTTTAAAATAACATTGAACTTTCTTAGCATATTTTATACCAATATTTATACTTTTCAATAATTGAAATAATTTTACTAAATTGCATGAGTTAAATCCAAGACAGTATTGTAGTATCAAATAAATTTTATAATTTAATAGCAGAATTTAAAAAATTTTAAAAAAAAAATATAATTTTTGCAAAATTCTTCGTATTAATAAACTTACAAGTTTATTCTAAAATAAATTTATTTAATAGACACTTTACTTCCATTAAATACTGATAAAATAATCAAAATAAAATTGTTAAATACTAAAGTTTGCTCATTTATACATTTTAGGAGCTAATATTAGTCTAGGATATGCTTCAAACATTTTTTGATAAAACTTAATGATAATTATAAGTATAATAAGTAGGTTGTTGCATAGAAATTTATTTATCAATTTTATAATAATTATAGAAAATTCTTTTTATTTATAAATTTATAATCTATTAATCTTATTTATACTAAAATTTTCATATTTATAAGAACTTATAATTCAACAAATTACAATAACAAATAGTAATAATTGTAAGAATAGTTTTATTATATCTTAAAATTACAAAATATTAAATTAATTATTTTGATTAATAGAAGCACTAAATCACGAGTTTAATCTAAAGCAATTTTTAGCTATTATCAACCCATGATCTCATAGCTAGTAATTTTAATTCCTTAAGTTAAAATTAAAGTAGGCACTCAAAAGAAAAAGGGGGTTTTATTGCAAGATAGCAGAATAATATAGCACACTTATCACTGATAAAGTCAGTCTATATTATTATCATATCCGCAATAAGTTCACCACAATTAAGATGTTGGAAATTAACTGTATCTTATTCAAAAAATCTATTCAATTGGTACGTTTATAAATATAAACACACTACAAAACAGCTATTTTTGATTTAATACTAATAATGCAACTCAAAGATGGAATTTGAAAATATGGTAAAAGTATTTACATTTACTGGTTTTTAATAATAAAGCAATATTATTTGAATAATAGGAACATATATCAAAGGGATAGATAATGGCTGATGGTACTAAAAATTACTAAAATGGCTAACTTCTATTAATTCTTCTGGTTATGAATCATAATTTTGAAAATGAATCTTTTGGGAGTAATCCTATCACTAAAGCAATTTTGATTTTTACTAATAGGAAATTGTCAAAAAATATCTTTCTAACCTAGAAAAACTCATTTTTAACTTAGAAAAAATCAGCACTAGCCAAACCTAATACAGAGTAAATCCTAAAGATATTTTAAAAAGCCTATTCTAAAAATGGAAATCATCAAAAGCTTCAGATTGTAAAATCCCATACATTGATGGGATAAATTTAAAGATGCTTCAATATCTCAGCTTTCAGGACTCCCTTTATCTAGGTATACCATCTTCCTTAAAATTTAAATTCTTAATCAAGCTGATCTTATATATTATCCAAACTGTAAGCCCCCTCTTTCTATACATTGCAGCACTAAAATTATGAAATTCCAGAAATCTAAAATATATTTTTAATACTCTTTTTATTGGATTTGAAGACCGTACTTTATACATTCTCTTCGAAGATAAAATGTTTATTAAGGATCAAACAAGATCAGCGACCTTAGAATCATTATTTTAAACGCTTAAACTCTAATATATTATACTAGGCACAAATAAAAAAGAAAAACAGCAAAGCAAATATTGTCTTTACTATTGTGTCTTTTAACCTTAAGATTTAGGGAACTCTTAAGCATAGTTTTCTCATCTTTAATGTTGAGCTTATTAAATTAAGAGTCCTAAACTGGCAATATCTGCTTATCCCTAAGTTTGCTTCTGTATTCTATTAATTGAGTATGATAAAAGCAATATGATAATGCTTTAGATTTGGATTAGATTAAGTTAAAAATTAGATAGGCTCCTTAATATAAGATGGAAAAATTCGGGCTATTAAAACAATTGTAGAGTGATAATATTTTAAATTAGTTTTCTTAAATAAATTAATTATATTTGGTATTAGATCATTGCATTTAATTATTTTTTACCCTATTTTTTTATTCTTTTATTATATTTTATTATTCGCTGTTTATATTATGCTTTCAGAGTCAGTCCTTCAATTTATAAACAAATAAAACAAGATTAATATTTACCTGTCCTCTTTCACTAATGAAGCACCTCCATTTACTCATTCCATCAATTCACAATTAATATTGAAGCTCCTCTTTTCCATAAAGTTTACTGTCTCAAATTTAATAGTCACTGCTAATCCCATTAGTTTAGTCTGCTTTTATAATGGCAAAATGTGATGGATTTTATTTAAAACATTACAGGATCTAATTTTATTATCATTATAATTCAACTTTAGTATTAAAATAGAGATAGACTTTGTCTTAGTTCAAAATTTTCTATATCATCTACAGTTAGCAATGGGAGTTTGCTGAAATATCTGATGAACTAAAATCAATTTATTTTCTTTAAATTGATTAATATAATATGAATAAAAAATAGAATATAGTTATAGTAATCAAGTTTATATATAAATAAATCAGATAAAATATTCTTAAAGATTCTATCATAAAATATTATTAATTTTTAATAAATTAACATAGATTCATAAATATTATAGTTAATCTTTTAGAGATTTTGTTGATTAATTGCTGTTACCACTCCATTGAATTATTAATATGAGTAAAGATATTATTTATTATTGTTAAAATAGATTAAACTAGGAAATTTGATAAATTAATATAGTAAATAAAAATGTAATTAATATTAACTGTCAGTAATTAGTAATGTTCTTAATACTAATGTGATTTAAATTTAAAATTAAATTAATTAATGTATATATGTGGTCCAGTGGTCCGGTGGTCCAGTGGTCTGGCAGGGTCTTTAGGGGACCACTTTGTAAATTAATATATATATAATCATTTTTAATTACGAATGTGTAGCTGCTAATGGAGCAATGTGCACGAGACCTTTCTCCGGAGCTGTCTCAGATCACGGAATGTTGCCTTCAGTTAGTGTCTTTCTTCTCCTTCTCACCGGCGAGAAATCTTGCATTGAGGAAGCGTGCTACCATTGGAGCAGTCAAGGGGAATGCCTCCTCCCCACTCTATGTCGGAATCTCAGTCAATTAAACATCCGGCTTAGTGGTATCGTGCACATTGCTCCATTAGCAGCTACACATTCGTAATTAAAAATGATTATATATATATTAATTTACAAAGTGGTCCCCTAAAGACCCTGCCAGACCACTGGACCACTGGACCACCGGACCACTGGACCACATATATACATTAATTAATTTAATTTTAAATTTAAATCACATTAGTATTAAGAACATTCAAAACCCCAAAACCCCTTAATGAGTTTTATATGTGTTTTGATTGATATGGGTAATGTTGGGGATTAGGGTTTTAAAGGGTTATGAAGTATCATTTTCATGCTGATTTAAAATATAAAAATGATTTTTTTGAAAGAACCTTTCTTACATACCATTTGTGTAAAGAAGTATAGATATATGTTTGCGAATTTTTAGATGAAATATTTAAATTTATAGCATGCCTTTCAATGATATTCTACTTTTCATAAATGATTATATTTTTAAATCATATTTAAGAAACAAAAATTCACATTCATTAATTATTTTTGACATTTATGCAAAAATCATGTTTAAAAATTAGGATTTTATTACTTATTAATTTTTCTTTATGTTATAATATAGAGTTAGCAAATTGTTTATAGAGTTTATTTCAAATAATTCTAGCAAAATTTTCAGGCATAAATAATTAAAATATTCCAAATAATGGAGAAATAAGAGATTTTCAAGATGATATTTCTACCATTTGACCCATTAATTTGAGATAAATTTAGCAAAGATGTATGTCTATCTTAAAATAAAGTATTTCCCGAAGTAATAATAGATAAATCACCTATTAAATATAGGTTTCTTATAGGAGGTCAATTAAAATGTCTATTATGGAGAAAGATATTGAAGTTGTAAACAAGTTTTAGTTATGGATTTACATTTTTGACAATAAGTTTCATTAAAATAGCACCTATTTAATCAATAATTTAATTAGGAGGACCTCCTAATTATGTTTTAATTTAATTAGGAGGTAATAATTTAGTTCAAAACCATATTAGGAGCACTTAAATTTAAAATAAGAAAATTAATTATGCTCCTAATAAAGTTAAAACTTAATTTGAAGGACCTCCTAAAATAACAAAACTATATTGGGAGAATATAAATTATACAAATAAGCAACTTCAAATATGGAATTTGAAATTCTGAAGAAATTGGACTATTTCGATAAAACTAAACAAATAATATCGAGAATTAAAGATAACATGAAATTTCATTTATAATAATTGATAAAATTAATTTCTCAAGAGTCCATAGTTGTAAAAAATAGAATCATATATAATAACTAAAAGAAAAAATAAATATAAGATGAAATTAGAAAACAAAATTTCAATCGACCCCATAGAAACCCTAATCCCCAACATTACCCATATCAATCAAAACACATATAAAACTCATTAAGGGGTTTTGGGGTTTTGATTACTAATTACTGGCAGTTAATATTAATTACATTTTTATTTACTATATTAATTTATCAAATTTCCTAGTTTAATCTATTTTAACAATACTATGAATTTATTGTATTTTAAGTAATCTAAACACCAATGTCATTAATTAGTTATAATTGCTAATATTCATTTAGTTTTGTAGATATAATCTTTATTAAGACTTTGAAAAACAAATACTTTCTATCTTTTAATGTTACTAATGAAGATAAAACCTGATATATTTGTTTAATTTACCATTTTGTAATTACTTTATATAGAATAATAACTGAATTAAATTATTAATATCCATCAATAGCATGATATCAGTTATTAAAAACATTTCACTAAACTGTCTTTTGATCGCTAGATGTCTATAATAATAGCCTCGTATTTGTTTAGAGTTGAGTAAGGCCACTCTCAATCATTCCTAGCGGTAAATGTTGAATGGAAAGATTATAGTGTTTTTGTTTTAAATTTTATATTTGAAAGATGAAATTATAGATTAATTCAATCTTTTAATTTTAAGATTATGAATATATTAATGAATTCTTTTTTAATTTTAAATATAATTTGGCTAATGATATATTAATAAAGTTGCTTAATAATCTTACAGTTGTTGCTTTTGCAGTAAATAATGACTGTAATATATGCTAAAGTTGTATTTGTATGTAGCAAAATATTGAAATAGTTATTGATTGTGTTGAATTAATTATAATATAATTGTAAGTGAAAGTCTTTTGATATTATTAAAATAACTTCATTTAAAAGTTCTTCATTTCTAATATACTAATAAAGTATAGAAAATCATTAAAAACTTAAGTAAAACATCTAAAGAGCAATTAATAAATAATATAATAGTTTGATAAAATATTTATATAAAATACTTTAAATACACTTCTCATATAACATATTCACTTATCTTCCAAATTTCCTTTCTTAACTTATTAGGTTTTTAATTCCTTAAAAAATAAAAAACAGACTTTATTCATCTATTATCATTTACGCATATCAGAACTCTAGTAGCTAAACATCAGAACTACCATACACAATCATGAAGCAGTTTTTTATTTCGGAAGACACGAAGAGGTAGTTGAATAACACGCCCTTTTCTTATTTTTTAACATGTTATTTGTGGAGCTAATATATGACTGTCATGAAGAATTGAAAACTAAATTAATATCTTAAATATGAAAAATGTCTGATTTGTAGCAATTGCCTATGGATCCTTTTTGCTATTAAAGATTGCACAGATTGTCTTTGAATTATAGATGCTAGAAGCAAAGTCGGTGAAAGCCTTCTCTATTTAAGCAATGTTCAGTATTTCATTAACATCATTGAATGTTTCCTTTGTTGCAAAGTATTATTATCGCTTGTATACTATGATTTTTAATGCGAAGTCCATAAAAATAATATGCCAATGTGAGGAATTCAATTTTATCAATCAAATCAGGTTGAAATGCCACAATTTTATTCTTATAAACTTAAAATAACTTTCATAATCATTGTCTATTTCTTAAAGAATGTGAATCTTTGACTAATTTAATATAGTAGACAATAAATATAAGTGCTATTTATAATATAATATCGATAAAAGTATTTAACCCAAAAAGATAATTCAAAGGTTTTATATTTAGTTTATACTATTTTTATAAACTTACTATTATACTTAAAATTATGAATTGTATTTCTTTATCATCAATAAAACTACATTATTATTTCATTATTTATGATATTCTAAATTATATATAAAAAGAACATTATACTTAGTTTCTATTAGTATCTTTTTTGTGAATATATTTAGTAGTTTATTGGTTTAATTAAGAATAAAAATTAACGGCTTTATTAACTATAAAAATCTCTCGAGAATTAATTAAAGTGTTTTTGTGATAATTTGAATTTTTATTTATATTTGAGAGATATATTAATGGAAATAAAATAGTTTTGAATTAATGTTTATATATTTATTGGTCGTTTAAGCTTAAAAATAATATAGTCTTTACACAATTATTGATTGTCAGTAAATTCTTAGTAACAAGCTATTGTGCGATATATATTTTTATTAATTTTTATAATTATTTAATTTTTATATCGAGGAATAAATTAAGCTACTTAAAGCTGGTGTATACTTTTATTTAATTTAAACCTTATTGAATTATTTTATGCAAAAACTATCTTATTTTTGAATTATTCTTTCATTAAAATGGTTATAAATAAAGAGCAAGCGACTTTCATTAATCTTTTGATTGATCATAATAAATAATCATGAAGTTCAACAATCTCACGACTATATTTTTGCACAATACAATATTTTCCTATCAATCCACTTATGCTATCTAGTTTGATTATTTTTTTTAATTATTTAAAAATTCTTGTTTTGGTACTTTTTATATTAGAATGTTGTTCTCCTTTTTTATATTTTTTAAATATCTTCAATACTTAATATTCTTATAACAATTTACTAATCTAAATAAATAAATCAATTAATTAAATTAAATATATTCTTCTGATCTTAGATAGAGTGAGAAAAATTATATATATATTATAGACTCTATAATTGAATTTGACTATGATTTTAGTTTTTTTAATTTAAAGAATTAGAATGAATAACGTTTAATAAAATGTTTATATCAATAATATGAAGAGTGAATTTTGAATAATAATATTCTAAATACTAATAATATTAATCTTTTATAAAGAAAAATGACATATTATTAATCTTATATTAGTGAACTAAAAGATTCTTTAATAAATATATACGCAATTATATAAATTGAACATAAAAAGAAGCAAAATTCTGATTATAAACTTCATTAATTTTTTAGATTTTTTTGATGCATTTGCTGTTTGGTTAAAAAAGGTTAAATTAGGAGATGAGTTGTAGTTTATACTCTATAAGATTAATAAGCTTCTAAATATAATAATATATATATTCATGCCAAATTGTTGATATTCAAGTCATTAAAACCATTCATTACTTATCATATTAATAATTGTATTGACATTTAATTTAGGAGAACTTCATATTCAGAAATAATTATTAGAAACAAAATCTTAAGAATAGGTTTAGTTTACTAATAATGAGTTATATATAAAACACAAAAAATTATTGCAATTTATGATGATAAAAAAATAATTGCTGGCAAAACTGTCTCAACTAAATTAAATACTAATGAATAATAGATATTATAGAAGTGATGGCTCAATTCGACGATATAAAAGCTATTGATTAATTAGCAGTGAAAACATGAATTACATAATTAGATTTTGATGTTAATTTTTATTGAAAGTTTTTCCACTTTATGTCAAAATTGAGTAAGCTTAACCTCATAAATATGAATTTTCAATATTTATTTTTCAACTTAAACATCAATAAAATGGCAAGTTATTGCAAAATTGAATCTATAAATTACAAGTATTACAACAAGAATCACAACCGCATCATAAATTATTAACCAAATTTTATAAAACATTTTTGGCTTACACTATTTTGGAATAATGTTGTTTAAATACGAAATCACAATTCTGAATCAAATATTTGATAGGATAGTACTAACAGAAATATACAATAATGAAGTAATTAATATTATTTCTTCAATGGAAGTTTGTAATAATCAAATAGTATAAATGACTGATATATTTTAAATGTTATAATAATTATTTTATGAATATTAATATTTTGATTTAAAAAACTTTAATGAGAGCTTTTTATGAGGAAAGATAAATAAAATTATAAATAAACGAAGTATTAAAATATATAACAAATATAAATAAAAATATGAAAAATATTAGCAAAAATATATAGAATAAAAATCAAATATCAAGATAATTAAATTGAATGTAAAAAAAAATATATATAATATAGATAATATTAGGAAATTAGAGAAATACAAATAAATACAAATAGCTTTTAAATATATAACTGGCACTTATTGCGAATGACTTTAATTTAAATTTTATTTGATTTTTAATTATGACCATAGTCATTAAATATATTAATTAAATATATGCCAGTGCAGATTGTGTAAATTGTGCTAAAATATTCATGTATATATATATATATATATTTAATAGGGTAATTGTACTGCGATAAGTATTAATCTTTGAGATTTTTCACCATGAATCAGTGTCCTCTTCCTCTGCCACGGTGTCTCTTGTACTAGTTCTATTAGTTTTCTTAGTCTTTCTGCTCTCTTCAGTATTCAAGTTTATCTTTTCGCTCCAGACCTCTTCTTCCTCTGATCTCTCCAAAAGGTATTTTGCAAGCTCTACTGCGCTGAAAGGGAATTTCAACTTTCCTGATTTGCCTTCGACCTTAGGCGACACCGTGAAACACCGTCTCACGAAGAAATCCTTCTCCTCAGCCGAGATTCTGTTCCAAGGATGATAATTAGTGGTGATTATAGTAGTCTTGATAGAATACCTAGGTCTCACCAAATTTAACTTCAACTGCATTGACCTTGCCTTCAAGCTGTTTCTTCATGGCGGGAATGCTGAACTTATTAAAGAACTTCTCAATATTCATCTTATCTATCAGCACAACTTGGGGCTCATGTTCAAGGTATCTCGTGTCAACCTTGAATCTAGATGAAGCAGGGATCAATTCGTCACAGATAAATATTGAGTCTATCATTCTTAGTATAGTGCTTTTGTCAGTATTAGCTGCACCATATATCCAGACTCAATGGATTTTTAATCTTCTCTCTTTATCAGAACTTAGTATAAGGCTTCAGCAACTTCCTGATAACCCATATCTTTTAATACCGTATCAGTCAACTTCTGAGTTTAATTATAGAGAGCCTTGTTAGAGTTTGCGAATGCATAGAACTATTATCTGATTGTAACTTTGATTTTCTTGACAACTACAAGCCAACATTAATATTCAATTGAGTGAGCCATTTATATTATATTTAATATTAATTACAAAGATTAATTCTTATATATTAGCGCAGTACAATTACCCTATTAAATATATATACATGTATATTTTAGCACAATTTACACAATCTGCACTGGCATATATTTAATTAATATATTTAATGATTTTGGTCATTATTAAAAATTAAATCAAATTTAAATTAAAGTCATTCGTAATAAGTGCCAGTTATATATTTAAAAGCTATTTGTATTTATTTGTATTTCTCTAATTTCCTAATATTATCTATTTTATTAATATAAAAAAATAAAGTAAAATTGAAATTTATAAAGTATATAAATATTAATGACTTATGGTAAATAAACAAATAAAAAAACAAGAATTGATAACTAAATAATAAAAAACAAAATGTATATAAAATATGGTTCTTATTAAAATATTGATAATGCGAATGAATGGGCTTTTACTTTGTAAAAGCAAAGGTGAATAGCTCATAAATGGAATTAATTTAATTAAGAAATCAATATAATCAATGACATGTTTGACTATGGCAAGTAATTAATGTTGATTTGAAATTACAATTTATATAGATAAATCGTTAGTACAAAGACCCCATTTTAAAATTTTTTTACTTTGTTAAATTATAGTATATTAGTTTTATTAATTTTTTCTTAATTAAATGAGTAATTTGAATTTGAATAAGATGCTAATAAAATTAATCTATGATTATTTTTATTTTTGGAAACTTTAAATTCATTACACTAAATACTACTATATAAATATAGGTCTACCTACTATCACATTTAAACAAGCAACCAAAGTTTAAAGTTTAGTTTTTAAGGCTTATAATATATTAAATAATTATACAATTTAATTTTTAACTACCAAAAATGGTAGCTCTAGTGTCTCAGCCTACACATCCCTTGTGAAGAAAAGTGCAAGAGTGTGCTAAAGCTAACCGATAGCAGTGACCACCCATCATGACGCAGCAGGAAGGCTAACCAGAAGGCTACAGTGTATTGGAAGAAAATAGTGGTTACATATACGCATTCTTTACCAAATTGCATACTATTGCTAATGTATTCATCTATAGCCTGTAGCCTTTCACCAGCACTTGAGGCTTTTCAATGTTGAAGGATGGTATAAACGAAAACATACAGCAGTTAGTGCAACATTGTGTTAGAAGAGCATGATGTAATAATTGCATAAGAGATGAGAATGCTAGTATTTTAGCAAGGAATTAATGAGAAGTAGCGATAGAAAGTCTTGTATTCCCTGCTATATTAAACATACATCAACTTCGACTTTCTTGGCATCTGAGCCAATTCCCTAAGAGCGATGAAGTCAAATATAGCTATGAAGTAGTCAGTGGATGGGCACTTATTGGTTGAGAGGCCAACTAGCTCAGCTTGCACAGTAAACTGCTTCAGGATTCCCACTTATGGAAGAGTGGAAAAGAGCAGCAGGTTAATGGAAATAAAATTTAAACACTTTGATCTTATCTTTATAATCGAAACTATCCGCACTATAATTGTACACATAACATATGGAAATTCCAATGGCTTTTGGGAAACAATATGCTCGCTTATCTAGGCTCCCCAAGAATGTTTGAGCTAGACATTCCACCGTTGTGAGATAGCGCCTGCGGTAAGTGGTGCCTCTTAGCAACCATCACGATGGCTTTTACCTTCCATTTAAATTGCAATTCTGGAAGTTGAACAATGAGTAAAAAACTGTTGAATAAACCGAATTATAAATGATTAATCAATAAATTATTTACGCTTATTTAGTATTTTTTCTTTAATTGAATTTAAAAAAAAACTACTCTATCTCGAAATTTTGTTCATTTTGAGATAGAGCGTTGTAAAATATAATAAATAATTCAATTAAGTAAATTTTAGAATAGAATGGAATGTAATTTTTATATTATTAATTGTTAATTGATAAGAAATATGAATATTTAAATTTATCAAAAGATGTGATTGTAAAAATCATATACCTTAAAATATTTAAGTTAAATTGGTTAAATTATTTAAAAACATTATTTATACTATAAATTAAAAATAATTAAAAATTCATAATTTAGAAATATCATTCCATTATATTCTAAAATTTACTTAATTAAATTATTTATTATATTTTACAGCACTCTATCTCGAGATGAACAAAATTTCGAGATAGAGCAGTTTTTTTATATTAAATTAAAGAAAAAATACTAAATATGCGTAAATTTATTGATTAATCATTTATAATTCGGTTTATTCAACAGTTTTTACTCAATGCAAAAAGCCTAATGCCTCGATTAGCTTCCGATATTTACCAAAAGACAAGATCCAGCAATTCAGTGAGATTTATACTTGATAGCAAAATAAATATGCAAGCCCATGCTTTAAGGCAACGAAGAACACTTGTAAATGCTAAACACTCAGATACCTTTCAGAATGGTTAAGGTTAAGGTAAAATCTGAACCCAAGAAGCAGATAATCAATACCAAAGTTTGAGATCATGCTCAAGAATTGGCTATTCATGTAATGGATGTAAGTGAATACATTCATAACTATAAATCTTTAAGTACTTCTGCTTTTAAAGTAAAAAATAACACAATTGTCACAGTTTATAATGGCTACGGAGGTTACTGCATGATAGGAAGCTTTAAGCTAAACGAACAAAATAATTCTCAGTTTCTTTAAGTGCTTTGTTTAAATTGGAACTGTATTCAAAAGCTTTTTGCAATTAGGCAAAGATTATTTAAACTAAAGTACTTTAAGATTCAAAGAAATAGCCGTTATTATAAAGATTATGATATCATTCAACACAGGATTGCTCATATAACTAGAGAGCAATACACTTAAGCTTAATATAGTTTTGCTCTCTATATTAATATATCACTATCTTCTCCCAATTTTCTACAAAATATTATTAATTTTAATTAAGTGGAATTAATATCTTAACAATAAAAATATGCTTACTCTTTCAATTCAATTACTAAAAGTGAATTAATACTTTATTTTTTTTATATAAAGAATAATTTAAAAATGATTTGGAAGTTGGTTAAAGTTAATTAATATATAAAAAAGAATCGTTGTAAAGGTATTCAAAGCTTTTACAGTAATTATAAATTTCTAAGTAATTTAAATATAAATAAATTTTAATTTCTCCTTATCATCATCAATCAATACTGTAACAACTTAAACTTATTATTTGATTAAATAGTTTAATATAGAGTCCTATTAAATATATACTAACATTTACAGCTAATGAAATCAGGAGCACCTCAAGTTCCACTCAAGATTTAATATAGCAAAAAGTATATCAGGACTTATACATTAGTGGAGCTTCCACATTATGGACGCTTGATAGCGAATACCCACTACAATGCAAGATATGAGAGAGCTTTATTTGAAGTAATGTCTCATTTTCAAGAATACTGAAGTACCATTACAAGAGCTAATATCGTATAGATGCCATAATATACTTGTGTAGAAATGCTCCATCCAAAATATCACCTAATTCTTGGTATGCCAATAATCCATGGGACTCTTTAAGCAATTTAGAGTTCTATTCAAGCATAATGGAGGTAGTACCTGCTATTTTATGCAAAGTAATCAATGCTGTAGAAGCGAAATTTCGATTAATGCTGCTTGTATAAATTCACTGAGTGAAAGAAGAAAATAAATACAAAGCTTTGAATCCGTTGGTTCACACATCTTAAATCAGTTTCTCAAATCTTTAAAGCGGAACAAGAGACATTCGGTCCATCGAATTGATAGAGCGGCTATGTATAGACAAGGAGGCTTGGAAACACCGATAGTGGTGGGTATATACATCTTCTGATAGTACTTGAGATACTCAGGAATACATTCTAAGCAAATTAGAAAATACTCTAAATTGTGCAGATTAACGAACAAGCTAAAAGGAAATCTCCTACACCTATCTATAACATTATATTGAATTCAACAGCCACCAGAAGAAAACAATGTTTGACAAGACGGAAATGCAACTTATGCTCAAGAATATTGCCATAAAACCATTAAAATGATAGAGATATAGAAAAGTAGTATGGGTAAATTAAAATAAGGCAAATTATTTTTATAATAAGGTCTGCACAGAATACTTACTTTTTTTATTACGAATTAAATTAATTTATATTGAAAATGTTTAAATTTATTTTTATAAATTTGGTCTGCATAGAATTAAAACTCCATGTGAGAATAAATGTAGACTTTAATATCTCTGCCCAAAGAGGCATTTCTGAGTCTGAAGTTTCATCGTCGTGAGATTGGCTGAGCCTTGTCGAGTAGTGCCCTTGAACCCTCTCTATTTAAAGATTTTTACTGGATTTCTTTTGCAATAAGGAAATTTTATAAAATCATTAAATTTAAAGTAAGCCATATTCAAATTATTTTAATTATTTTCAAGAGTTATTATATCTTTTATAAATGAGGAAGAAAAGCAATATAAGGTATGGTGAAGGAAGTGTGCAGCTTAATTATACCAAAACTCTTAAATATTATAAAGATAATAAAAAAGGTGCCCTAGAACATAAATGAACAATCAAAACCTCAAAATTCCTTCAGTGATTTGATTGAGTTTTTCATTGATAAAGTAGACTATTAACGCATACATTTTTAGGGCTTATGTAAGGATTTAATTTTTAAATAATAGTAATTTAAGTGATTATTTGCAAGTTTTGGGGACAATGAGTATATATATTTATTGTTTAAGTTGCGTTATGGATGCGATGATTATAATGATCAACTCAAGACTATATTTAATTACACGTCTATAGCAAGGTTGCTCTATAAATCTCGAGCTATTGTTAGGTCTCACTGTCTATTAGCATTGAATTTATAGAGATAGCACCTTAATTCTAAGCCTTAGAGACCTTAAAAATTCTATACACAGCATATTAATTATCTTATTAATGATAAGACTCTTAAATACTGGGCTCATTTATCTCTAGCCTAGAGGGCTGTGATGTTTCATCGCTAATTTCCTGAGCTTCACATATCTGCTTAATTCATAGCTAAAATATGTAAAAGAATGGAATATCTAACAAGACAGTCGATCGCATTAATAGAGTGATTAACTTTAAAGTTCCATTTTATAAGGATAATTTAAATTATATATTCGATTACATGCAGAGGGCTAAAATTCAAGGTTTAAACTCATGCTATACTTGGTGGAATAAGCGAAAATAATGGCCTCTAAACTTATTTTATTCACCTTCGCTCATTAAAGACTGAATAATATATTAAGTTCTTTTAATTGCTCAGAGATAAATACGTCGATTAAGAGATTATTCTGTTCGTTGATAACTTGTCAGTTCATAAAACTAAAGACTCAAGGAAGGAATATGAAAGATTAAACATAAAACCTGTATTTAATGTTCCCTGCAGCCCTTAGTTCATTGGAATTGAATTTTATTGGGGGTTATTGAAAGGCCACTACAAGAAACTTCTACTATATCACTTGCTGCACGACTTGAAGATAGATACAGTCGATTTTATTAAGAGTGCTGCTAAGAGAGTCAGTGATGAGAAAGCTAAAGTGTGCGCAAGAGAAGGGAGATTTTGTGTTTATAAATAAGTTTTAGATTTAAACGAATGAATAAGTTCACATATTAAATTTGCCCGTAAAGGGATTTGGCTTCTCTTTCTTTTCTTCCTCTTAGGGCTTGCTTGGGCCTATGTTTCTTCTCTTAGTGCCAGCTCCTGCATCTATGTTCATCTCTTCTGGCTTTTATAAATCTTTGAAGAGCCTCTTACTCAATTCATGTTTTACTTGAGACTTTCTCTCTCTGTTTAATTTGCTGCGCTCTTTCATCAAGTATATAGCAGTACCAGGTTTTTCTATAAAGTTAGAAGACTAAGCTTACTTGAGATGAAAGGATGCTTTTAAAGTTCCTACAGCCAGGTATCACTTATTTTAATACCTTGCTTCTCTTTTTCTTCAGGAGAGATGCTGTATCGTTTCTTGTGAGCTTCTTAAATAACTTCATTTAAGTACTCAGGTTTCAGAGTTGCAAGAACACCAAAGAAGAAGTTTCTCTCTGGCAACTTATTAGAGAGCTGTAGCTTTGATGGAAGGTAGAGAGCTACGTCCGGATCACTCATAGCATCGTCATATAGGTTTGTCACTGATATTTCAGGGTAGTTAGGTATCTCTATCATCCTAATTTCATTAGACTTAAAAGCTTTTTTTCTTCACTCAGTAAGGCTTTTAAGAATGAGATTTTAGTTCCCTCCTAAGTCGGCAAGAACAATCCAACTATAATGGATTTATTAATCTTACTTAAGAACTTACCTTGCTATACCAAATATCTATAAAGGTCCTCTTTACTTCGAAATTTTCCTATTAAATCTTGAGATTAAATTCTCTTCATTGCATCATTCATAGACTCCATCTTGCTTCCTCTTTCTAGAAATGTTAATGAAATTTAAAATTATGGATATCCATTCTAAGTTTATTAAAATCTTACTACTAAATAGGGAGGACCTACTGGAGGTCAACCTTGAAAAGATATACGGAGAAGCATTGAAAAACTTCCTCCAAGTTTCACAGATTGATTTCCATTTTTATCAAACTTTCTCCATTAAATTGCTCCTAATATTGTTTAATTATTATAGGAGATCCTCAAAATTAAATTCAAACTTGATTTGGAGGACATCCTAGAGAAACAAAACTTATTTTGGAGCTTTTTAATTTAGTAAAATGTAAAATATGATCATAAAATATGTCAACTTACAGCATTTTAAGGTTATTTAATTTGCTTACCTCTCAGCAAAAAATTACCAGAGTGTCTACTACTCAACTATCATAGTATTTATAGGTAGAATTTATCATTATAATAATAAAATATATCAGCAAATTAAAACTAGCGCTAACCTTTTGAGAATAGCGGCATTAATTGGTTAAAGCCAACAAAAACTATCACTCCAACAACCCAAAAAAGTTGAGACCATAGACGCTTGCACTTAATGGGAGCCTACTTATGTAAATTTTGTCGATTCAACCTTTCAGATTGAAATATAAGTTAAGAAGGAGCTTATCAAAGAGGCTGCACAAATTGAGGAGGAGGTTAAACAACCCGCCATTGAACATTAAATTTTACCTATCAAAGTTGACTATTAATGCAAGGAATGCAATAACAGTTTTCCTCTACAAGTCAACTTACAAGAGACACTTGAAAGAAATATATACAACTATTTGCCTAGGTTGTATCTAAAGCATTCAAAGATTGGCAAATATATTTGTGAGTTCTGTGAGAAGCCATATTCTCATACAAGAGACCTCAAAGTGTACTTAAAAAAAAAGCAAAATTAAAGTTTTGTGTTTATTCACGAACCTACAGGAAAAAGTTCCTGGAGGGAAGTTTCTTGGCAAGTAAAATATTTTTATTTTCTTTTTATTTTATTTTTTTGAAATTATTTTTAATTAACAACCACTAAACACATATGAGTCTCTTATTACTTAGAATATGAGCAATTTAATAAATGCTTTATTATATTTGGCTAAATCTACTTCATTAAATTTAGTATTTTCTCTTAGAAACATCTTAATTTTAAATAAAAAATCAAATTCTTGGTAAATTATTAAAATAAAAATGACTTAATTATCCAATCCTATTATATAATACAACATTTACATTTTATAATTTTGAAACTTAATGAATGTTTTAATTGTCCTCTTATAAATTATGATTTAAAAAATTATTACATAAATAATTTAATAATAATAATAATAATAATAATAATATTATCACATTGAGGTCTCTGGGGACCCCCGATCAATAATATGTTATATATAAGGGACAAGCTCTTTTATAAGTTCATATGTTTTAGTCAATTTGGGCATTAACTAATTCACTAAAAATTCTTAATTATCTTCTTATCTGTCATCTTCTGGAGCCATTTCTTTTTCTTTCTGTTTTCCTTTCTCTGTCTAACTTTGACTTAAAAGGTGGGCTGCTTAAATTTTGGAAGAGATAGACCAACGTTGAATTTTTCTTGTGAACTTTGTTTTTTATCGTTGGTGAGAAGTACTCTCTCTTATAAGCTTCTTAATTATAGCTCTCCTTAGTTAATAGAGCTTAGTTGATTTAAGAGTTGGATTTCCCATTTTTCAAATCTTGGGTCCACTCTATTATTCTTGGAGTCAATGAGTCTTTGTAGTAGTTTATATATTATGTCCTATTTCATTATTTAGAACATGTTGCTTGTGATAAGGATCTACTGTACTCTATTTGTTTCTAATAAAATGTCAGGTTTAATCCCTTGATACATAAGTATATGTATGATAGTTATGTCTTCTATTGAATCTTTGATCAGATTCTGAGCAGTTTCTGTTCTGTTGGGATTTCTGATGTCATTTTGTTCCCTATTTAGTACCCCCTGTTCAGGATTAGTATTTAGTACCTATGGTACTACCTAGTTGAGAATTTTGGGTGATTCTTCGCATATCTTGGAGGTCAATAGGAGTGATTCCTCCAATATCTTTGTTAGGTAGTTAGGGACTTAGGGATCTAATTGGGTCAAGGGGTTTAAATTTCCTTGAGATTCCGTTTATGGGGAGTTGGATTTGTTAGAATTAAAGAAGTGAGGTTTGTACTGTTGTGGCTATGTTGTAGAGTCATTTGTTGAAGGGGTAATATGTTCCTTCAAATCAGTAGTACCTTTGTGTTAAGTTGTCTCCCTAGAATCCAATATGGGGTTCTGGTATAGGGGTCTCCGGGTGTTATGGACAGCTTGAGGTTTCTTTGATATCTTATAAATAATTTAATGTATAATTTATTAAATTTATATATATAAATTCACTTGCCCGGAAACTTCCCTCTTGCCAGGTAACTTCCCCCCCAAGTTCCTATAAATAAGAAGGTCAAGAAATCCTGTCGAGTCACTTAGAGTTGAGGTACAGAAGTAAGTTAAAATGATAAAAAGTAGTCATTAACTTTCCAGTGTTTGAGATTAACAAAGTCATGGTAAAAATAGAGGCAAAGAAGATTACGATATTAAAAATTATTGACTTAGATTCTTGCCTAGAAAGTTGCCTCACTCTTGAAGAAAAATAGAGAAGAGAGTCATTACACATGACTAAATGCCTATAAAATATAATTACTTCCTTGCTGATGATAAGTTCTAAATGGAATTTGCTAATGAGTATTATGCTCTTTAATAGGCAGAGTTTAGAGAGTTAGCTAAAATAGCTAATTTTGAGTAAATTAATTAAGTAAATCAAGATTACACATTTCTCTATATTTATATTAATATTTTTATAATTTTAGGTACTCTACCGCATTTGAGCTGTTTTGCGGTAGAGTACCTTAATTATATTAATTAAAAAATAAATTAAATTGAAATGCTATAGTTAAAAGTGAAATAATTTCTCTATAAAAAGGAATATTATATTTAATTATAATTATAAGGAGTGAATAATTTAAAATTTAATATTTGAAAAACCAATAATCTTTACATAGAGTTGCAAAATTAAGCAGTATTTTTGATTTATTCACTCCTTATAATTATAATTAAATATAATATTACTTTTTATAGAGAAATTATTTCACTTTTAACTATAGCATTTCAATTTAATTTATTTTTTAATTAATATAATTAAGGTACTCTACCGCAAAACAGCTCAAATGCGGTAGAGTACCTAAAAATATAAAAATATTAATATAAATATAGAGAAATGTGTAATCTTGATTTACTTAATTAATTTACTCAAAATTAGCTATTTTAGCTAAGTGTAAGCATATTATATAGTTAGATGGCATATTACTTTGGTAAAGATCATATAGCATTTAGACTTCCTCTCTTTCAAATGACCTACAGAGAATTTTTATTTGATAATAGATGCTAAAGGACAAAATGGCTAGATCGTGCTGCAGATAGTTGAGGGTATTGAAGAACTTCATAAGTTTGGTTATGTACATAGAGACTTAAAGCCAGAGAACATCATGATAAACTTACAACCTCTTAGATTTTATATTATTGATTTCAAAAGAGCTCAAAGAGTGCAAGCATCTTCATTAGGAAATGAATACGGCACTCCAAATTATTTCCCAGAAAGAAAAGATTGGAGAGACGGAGACACTAAATGGGATATCTGGGCTCTAACAGTAATATAAGAGAGAGCGACATGCCAAGAAACGATTACTTAGCTGCAAGAGTGAGAGAGATTTTAAGTAAAGAATCAAGCAATATTTAGTTAAATACAAGATAAATGGAGTTCTAAGTACTAAACCATCATTAAGCCAAGCAAGGAAAATGAAGTAACAATTGAGACAATAAAACAACAGCTTAGAATGATAAAATTCAGAGATCTGCCACATGACTCTATAGCTTATGTTTGTGTTAATATTAAAAAATTTTCGCATATTATACTCACTTAAATTACTATATTAAATCATTAAACCCCTCATAAATCCTATTAAAACCCTAAAAATATGCGTTAATAGTATACTTTTTTCAATCAAAAACTCAATCAAAGTACTGAAGGAGTTTTGGGATTTTGAATGTAAAATCATACAGCCCTATATCACAGACCCTAGTAAATGAGTGGAAACTCTATCTGAAATACTCAGCAATATCAGAGATGAATTCCTGAACCAGTTTAAGTTTTTAAGATACTTTCACACCACCTCTAAACTAGAGGAATATTAGTAGTGACCAGTAAGAGTATCATAGAGCTGGTTGCATATACTGACAAACAATAATCTCATTTTTTATTGTAAAATGTAAGCATATTATTATAATCAGTTGCTTGTTTTAGAGATTTTAAGTTTTCATATAATTACAACTGTTTGATTAAATTTATATTAAAATTCAGTTTGATTATTTTAAAGACTAATGCATTTATTGGAATGTATAATTTTCATCATTTTAATTTATCTCCCAATTTTCTAATAACCTTTTATATACATATAAAACTGATCATTATGTAGAATACTTCAATAAAAAGTTTTAAGTTAAGTAAGTAACACATAGAGAAGAGAATGAAGACATTTGATGAACATAAAATTTTTACATTATGCCAATTATTCATATTTTAAATATGAGGAACAACAAATATTATATGAAGAAAAATCAAGCTAAAGTGTATAAAATCTCCTTGCACATTATAAATTTGTGATTCATACTATAGTCCTAATCGGTTATCATAAATATTACTTTATTTTTATTATTTTATTGTAATATGATGAATTTGTTTTTAATTTTCATCAGTATTTGAAATTTATACAATTATCTGACTTAAATTTATGTTAGCTTATCTTGAATTTTATATTTAATTTTACTATTTTTGAGAGTATAATGAATTTTAGTTAATTGAATCAAGTCATTTAGTCTTGAAATTCTTTACTGATGAGTATTTAGAGTGGTTGTATACTTAAACCCCATATTACTTGCTTCTATTATATTAGAATCAATGTTCTTCTTATTTTGATAATGACTACCTTTTATATGTATTGAATAAGTATCTTCATTATTTTCCTTAATTTACACTTTCTACAATTAGTACCTGATTTAAATAGTTGTTTCTTTAATTCTCAATTTGTTGAAAGTTAATTTATATTTAATTTATTTAAATCATTTTTATTATTTTTAATTTCTTAGTTGTATTAGTAAATGTAAGTATTAAACTTTAATTTTTATTAGTATAAATATATTTAAGAAACAATTTATAAATACTATAAAATTCATTCAAGAGATTTAAGATTTTAGATGAAACCACAAGAGTAAAATTTAAGTATATTTTGTGAATTATAGAGTAAGTTTATATAACGTTTTCAGTGATGATTATGAATAATATGATTCACATGACTATTTAATTTGAAGATACTACAAAACTTTGTAATATTTCTCACAACTTCAGAAGTATAAAAGAAGAAATCTACAGCATATATCCTTATACTTGGTAGAGAGAAGCAAAAGGAATTTACTCAAAGTACAATAATATGCTTCAAGCTAAACAAAGTAGAATATTAATGTCAAATATTAGATGTGATAATTTCCCTTAAGAACTAAATCTATGTTTTTTTTTCTTCAAATGGGAACATTTCTTCGTAAAATAGCTCATAAAAAGATGGTAACTCATCAAAATATTTCATATTTCTCCCACTTATCATTTTATACATAATAATTATTTATCTATGGTTAGTGATAATTAAATATGAAATATTTTAATTTTCATTGGTTAATTAGAATATTATAAATCGTTTAAACTATATTGTACTTCTTATCAACACTTTATTAATTACAATATAGTATATTTTTAATATTATAAATTTATTCATAATATTATAAATAGCTAATATCCTAATAGTTAGTTCTAGTAAATAAGATATTCTTTATAATTTATTTTATTTATTTATTCTTAGTCAAATTTAAGTAATTTCACTAAAATAACACCAGCGAAACTCATGCTGATAATCAAACTCCACCAAGACCCAAGAATATAGAGGCATAAAGAAGAAACCTAAGAAATTATTAATAATTATCGATTGAAAATAACAACAACAAGCCTAACTTACTATTATTCCAAGTAAGTTTCATAAAGATAATTCATTCTATTTATATACCATAGTTTTATGTATGGCATTATAATGAGTAATTTTTATTTAAAAACCAATATATTATAGTATATCATTTATAAAACTAGAAACAGTAAAGACAAACTCCCAGAGCAAAAATTATATGATAAGTGAGTCTTGCTATAAAATCAGTAACATTAGCAGTAATAAAATGAAATACATCAGTGCCATCATTAACTCTCACCCACTAATATATCAATAGCGACCAAAATATCAATTTAACTAATCTTATTCCCTAATAAATAGTGTCAGAATTGGAATCAGTGGCATTCTCCTTTTAAACTGTCTAATAATGATAAAAGAACAATTATTTTATACATACATACATGCATGCATGAGAAAGTCTCTATAATGTGAGACAACTCTCACAGGAATAATTACAACAAAAACTGCTTTATGAGAACATTATAAAATCACGAAACTTCAATAAATATCCATATCGATGATAAAAAATTATGATTCCAATTACAACGAAGACTTTCACGACTAGATGTTGAGGAGTAAAGAGAATTTTCAGAGAGATTAGGATAATTTTATTATTCTCGGGATAGTCACGATTAAGCGGTAGAGGGTTGTTGTCATGTTAAAAAATTAATTCAATAAATTGTATGACAAAGTTTAAATAATATTTGAATCCACAATATTCTTTCGATATCTAACCTTGCTATAGCCAATGCTCTGAAACACCCGAAAAATATGCACCTTTGCTTGCTAGATTTTGAATATCGGGAATACACGTCGTTGCATGTCCTGGAAGATGCATGGCAATGAAAATGAATCATATTAACAACCTTAGCACGATTAAAAATAACTTAAATGTATTAAGCTCAATAATATTATCAATACACCAATTTTTAACAAATCATTTATTTTCACAATAGAGAATTTAAAATTAAGATTTTGCATAATTATTTAAAGCAGCTTTATTCTTATAACAAAAATTAATGACAATATCGATGCCTGAATTCTTGGATTATCATGATTTTGAAATAATTTTTTTTTAAAAAGTGAGTTTTCTTGAGAGATTTATTTATATGCTATAAGTCAAAATTCTTTATTAAAAAAAACATAAGGAGTTTGCAAGACAATGATGCAATTTCATAATATAAATAAGTTAACATCTATTAAATTTATCCCTTTTTGTAAACTAGGTTTGGTTTTAAGTTATTATCAAAATTTAATTCTGTATATTAAATGTAACTTTAACTAATAAAATTGAGTTTAGTTTGTATATGTTTTATAGATTTTATTGTTACCCAAGCTTCCTTAAAGGAAAAAATATTTATATTAAATATTACATTAAATACAAATTATTATTGAAAAAGCAGCAGTAACAATATTGATAAAATACTTTAAAAATATAGATAAAATGGAGAACCTTGAATATAGAGAAAAATCGGGGGGGGGAAGTTTCCTGCACTCGAGGAAGTTTCCTGCACGCTTTAATTTTTTTATGTTAAATTTAATAAATTTGACATAAATTAACAAAATTAATATTTTTTACCCATTAAATATTAAGAGCATATCTCTCATCATTGAAGTAGTTAAAGAAAATAAAGTCTAACATTATAAAGGCATGGTAAGAACAAGAAAAATTCAATCAGAATTTCAATAAGAATTGGATAAAATATTTGGAATTACTATAACTGTACCTATAAATATTAGATGAAAATGTCAGAGTTGCTGGAATCTGAAGAGAGATATTGACTATTGATTAAAAAATTAAAGTATAATTAAATGTTGAAATTAGTCCTGAAGTTAGTTGATAGTTTTTATAAAGATTAATTTAATTAAAAAAATAAAAATTTAAAAAATTTAAAAGAGTGCAGGAAACTTCCCTAAAATTTTTTTTTATCATAAACCGGTGCAGGAAACTTCCCCCCCCCCGAAAAATCTATGCATATATAATTGTCATGAATTTGATATAATAAACTTAAAAATAATATATTTAAAAACAAAATTTTGATATCTACTGCAGACTTAAGGGGGTGATTTTAGTTTTTATTGCTATATTTTCATTGTTTTAATGTTGTAACTTTATGGGCTTATATCTGTAGGTGTTATATTTCCCCTAGCTAGCATGTGATTTAAGCTCTGCACTCTTCCCATTATGTCTTTTCCCACTTCCTGTGTTTGCTGTTTAAGACCTACTTCTGTCTGATGTGTTTTCATTTCTCTTTCTTATCTCTCTTTTTTACTGACTTAATGCTTGATAAAATATGACTATTGTCTTGCTCAGCTTAATCTCTTGTCACTTACTCAACAAATCATCTCTACCCGATTGATTTTGCTTAATTTTCTATTTAATTTTTATAAAAGAGCATTTTTTATTTAATTTTTATAAAGAGCGTCTTCTGTTATTACCATATTTTCATTTTTATTTCCACTTTTATTTGCATTACCCATAACTCCAAATGTTTTGCTATCAGGTTCATTAAAATCAATGTCATTGACGAAGAGTAATTGTAGAGAGTAGCCAAATATCTGATATTGTTACTAATAAAACCTGCACATGTTGTCATCCAAAAATTCTCCTCTAACCATTAATTGCGCTATTCTACTTATTTTAATGTAATTCTGATAAAATAATATTTGGGATGCTTACATTTTCTGAGAATTGGCATAGGTCATCTCTTACATATTAAATCTTGCGGTTCTTAATCCCTCCACACAATGAATATTCACTATAATTTTGAGTAGATTATATGAATCTCCATACATATCACTTTATTAAATTATTTTCTAATTATTCATTTTTAAGCCTCATACAACACTGATACCTCTTTTTCATGTCATCTATATATATTTTATTCTCTTCTGGTTGGTGATTGCATTGATATCAAATGCGAAGGATGTTGAGCACTCCTTTTCATTGGCTTTTCCTTTGCAAATAGTTCAAGTATTCCTTTCTTGTTTTCTCTTACGAGTGGACGATTGAATTTGAAGGAATAAAGTGATTATTTAAAATTATTTGTATCATTAATAAATATATATATGAGTTATTCGAAAGAGTTCTTAATGATAAAAATAGCAATCCCAGAATATCTCAAAGATGAGTTATATTAAGTAGGCTTACCTTTGACAGCAAGTTCTTTAACCAATGCTGCATTAAAGTTAAAATTGATGTCATGACTGCCACTTTCAATAGTATTAACATTGCTTGTTAAAATAACATTGTTCTCTGCTACAAATGAATACAGGGCATAGTGTTTTAAATTATAGGAATTATTCATTAAATTATTATGCCTATTTTTATGTATTTTATCAATAATCGTAAATGACTAGATTATGAAAAAAAGTTAAATATAATAAATAAACAAGAATACTTGAGAAATGCCATGATATATTTATATTAGTTTCTTCTAGATCTACAATAATATTTTGAAAGCTAATTTTATGCAAAGATGAGTTCATAATTTAATGTCTTTTTATCACTCCATTTATTGATAATGTAAAATTGTATAGTTAGCTAAAATTAATCAAGAAATTTATTATATTAAATGTATAATTATCAATAATTCCCACAAATATTAATTGTTTATTTGTGGTGTTAAATTAAGGGGCATAACTTATGCCATCATTAACTATGTTCAAATTAACTCATTGAACTTGCTATTAAATTATTTTATATCAACTGGCTCCTCAATCTGAAGCAATTGTTAATAAAAAGCAATTGCGTCATTTGAATTAATTTTTTAATGAATCTTGAATAAAGTTATAAGTTAGGAAACATTTGGTTATATGAAAATAGCATCTCAATACTTGTGAAATGGCATCTATTTAGTAGTTAATTGAAAAAGATCCATTAAAAGTTAACCCAAGATTGAAAGAAATAGTTGATAAATACTCTAATTGATTTAAGTAAAGAAACACTTTTTAATTTTGTAAGATAATTTAATTGAGACTTCTGGATAGCTTTCATCATTATTAAGCATACATGTGAAGTGAATTTATTTTAATTTGAAAATTGAAACATTCTTAATAACTTGACTCGTTCAAGTATTTCAAGAATAATCTTAAGAGTTAATGCTTTTAAAAAAAACAAGTCATAAAAGATTACTTGTGAAAGCGGAATCTATTAAGGTAATGCTTAACTCGAGGTTATATAAAGTTAAGTTTGAAGTAGTCTTGAAGACTAACTTCCTAGACTGTCTTGTATCATAAAATAATGCTCGATTTGCAAGACACAAGTTAATCTTGAAAAGTAAACTATTCCTCAAAATATCTATAATTTATGAAACTCCATCACACTGAATAACAAAATATTAAGATGATAGAACAAACTAGGCGAATCAATCAAGAATTTTAGAAATAAATGTAATAATATATTCTTACATTTATTTATAAAATTCACAATCAATCCGCTAAATTCGCTTTACACACGAAGTTTATTAAAAATAATTGGGTAAGGTAAAAATTAATAATTTATTCGATAAAAATTATTGTAAGATAATGAATAAAATAATGAAATCTATTTTAAACTCAAAAATATCAATATAAAAGATAGCAAGATTTTAAAATAAAAATTCAATGAAGTCAACAGAAGTAATAAAAGATAATGAATCCAAAATTCTAGTCTCTAAAGTTGAAAAAATTATAACGATTTCATTCTAAGCAATAAAATATATTTGAATTTCTAAGTATGATTGGAGATCTATTATGTATACTCTAGGCTAAGAAGTTATATAATGCATTTAATAATTGTAATTTTTTATAGATATAGAAAAATATTATAACACAACTGCTATAATCAGAGAGTGAAAATCTTAATTAAATATCTGATGTGGTATTCTAATTTTAAATGCTGTAAATATATTATAAGACTCGTTTATATTATTGTAGGAATACATTCGAATTTGGAAAATTAATTATAATTAAATTAATAATAATTGAAAATATTGGCAGTTAAAGTTGGCCAATTTGAACGATCTTGGGCTCATTCGATAGAGAATTCAAAATTAGCTGGACTTTATTATTGGCGGTACTATTTTATCGCATCCCTGGGGCGAGATAACTTCACTTTAATTAAATTCATCTAAATTCATTAAATTATGCTCTCACATTAAAGTGAAGTTATCTCTGTCTTTTGGGATGCGATAAAATAGTACCGCCAATAGTAAATTCCAGCTAATTTTGATCTCTCTATCGAATGAGCTCAAGATCGTTTTAATTGGACAACTTTAACTGCCAAGATTTTAAATTATTATTAATTTAATTATAATTAATTTTCCAAATTCGAATGTATTCCTACAATAGTAAAGCCTAAAACGAAAATGAAAAGTATAATTGCAATAACACAATAAGAATATGAAATTCATTGAAAATCTATTTTCTAAAAGTGAAAAGAAAACATTTAAAACTTAATTGATTAAAACATAACACCATTTCAAAAAAGATTTGTTTTTCATTTTATGCAATTAATGCTGGAATCTCTGCAACATCCATCTTTCTACAGCTAATTACCATTGCTCTATAATTGAACAATTAGTTCTTGAAATATTATGCCTTATCAAATTTACCAACATGTGCACTGAAAGCCAAAATAAGCAGTGATTAAATACTCAATTGACAATATCTTACTTTTTAAAATTAAATATAAGTGTGCCTGGGCAATACCATTTGATATATTAGTTAATCATTAGAGCTAATATTGGTGACACAAGTTTATATTTTTAAAAGAAATTTATATTAGTTTAAGTAAAGCAGGAATAATATACTATTTTTCACAATAATGAAAAACCTTGAATGAATCTCTTAGATCAATCAAGAAATGGGCCCACTACTACAGTATACAAACAAAAAAATGCACAGTAAAATTATGAATGAAGAGATAAACATGAATTAAAATTCGCTCTAATAGATATATCAAATTATAATAAGAAATCCTCAATCATAATCTAATCTTAAGCAGACTAAAGATATTCAAACTAAATTATACACAAGAATAAATTAAACAATAAATTTAATCCTTCATATAAATATTTAGTACTTTTCTTCTGATAATTTTGGAAAAAACAAATAATTATATTTTATAAACTTCTAATTTAAAAAGTCTAAATAATTATTTTTATATTTTAGTTTGGATTTAAGCTTAATAATGTAATAAAAATAAAAACTAATAATGTTTTTATATAGTAGTATTACAACATAATCCATCAACAATAAAGCATTCCAAACTCTATAGTAATAAATTATATAGTTTTATAGCAAACCTTTAAGTATATATTGGCTAATATCGAGCAGAGTTAAGATCGTAAACTATATGTATATAATCAATATAATTATGATTACCTAAGGTGTTAAATAAAGATAGGTAATTGCCCGAATTATATATTCAATGCATATTTAATAAGATACTCTCAAAATATGAAATGCTGTTAGATAAATAGTAAATATCATAAAAAATATAAATGCAATAGCAAAACAAAAATATGCTTGGTTTAAAATGATGCTATTCACACAGATCACATTTATTATTTTAGGATATTATATAATCAAAAAGTTTTAAACTATAAAATTAATCAATAAATGGGACAAACTGAGCAAATTCCTCAGGAAAATAAATATCATTAACCTAAAAACACATAAGTCAATACAAAAAATATTAAAAATAATTATATTTGATGAAATTAATACTTATCTTGATATATGAAAGATCGTTGCCCCAATATATTAGCTGAGGATAACGGTGTTAAAATATAATAAAAACTAAGATTTCTATAATTATATATCAAATACTAAACTGCAAAACATAATTTAAGAGAATGATAGAGTATTTTAAATTTAAAAATTAAAAAAATTCTAAATGTTAAAAAAATAATTATTTAAAACAATTTATTAAGAAAAGTGGATATCATTAATAATTATAAATTCAATCAATTACAAAATAAGAGTTTTATTAAATAAACAGACATTTCAACGAAACCTTTCTGAGGCAACGAAATGCAAGTTTATTAACAGAAATTAATAATAAGAGATACTATTAGTCTTATTATATATTTCAATAAATTAAAAAATTAATTAGCCATTAAATTGAACAAATTAATATAACTTTACTATCTCCTTCATTAAATTAATATATCATTAGACGCGACTCAATTTCTTATCTATCCTCCTTCATTTGCAGTTATCATTAGATCAACATAGAAAATTAGCGAGTTATACAAGCTCTAAATATAAAAATAAAAATAGAACTTATAATTCTATTAATTTAAGCATTAAAGAACGTATAAACTATTAGTAAAAAATATAACATAAATTATATTAAACAAACATTATTCATAACAATATTTGTGGGATAATTAATATAATCTGATAAATAAAAATAATTGGTTGTCACTGAAATACCTAAAAGGATTTCAACTAAAAGAATAAAATCATTTTTATAAAGAGAATTATAAAATATTAATTAACTTCTTCATACTAAACATAGTAATTCTTTTTTTTTTATTAAAATAGCGAGGGAAAAAAAAATAATTAACCCTGAGATTCTAACCCTTTGTTATTATATTAGATATCAGTATGTATGACTAATCTATTATCATATGTCCAATATTATTGTCTTATTTACCTAATTTCCTTTTATATTTACCAAGAATCCTTGAAGAGAGATTTCACGATTCTACATATCATTAATGATATTTCCTAAGTAACTCATAGGAAAAGTACCCGAGTTAATGCTAAATACCTTAAGAAATTCTTATCTATAAAAAACTAATAATTTCAGAGATATTTTTAGCTAAAAAAAAAACAATATAATGAAACTTCCAAAATAATACTTAAGTTAGAACAAAAAACAGAAAATAGACAAAATTCGGATTGGAATTGTTAAGAAATGATAAGCACACATTATAAGCCAAAAACTTTTAAATTATTTTGATTATAAATCATATTAATGATTTGAAATATATAATGTAAATATGACTTATGTATTACTCTTTAATTTGTATCATATTAATTTCACTCGATAATTTATCAAAATTTTTACAGTTTTACCAAAAACTTAAATATAAGACATATTTTAATTCAGAATATTATCTCATAACTTTCAAATATAATTTAGTGATTTCAAGAATTTATCTCTATATTCCCTCTTAAATTGCTACTGCTAATACATCCCTCTTAATAAAGAGTTTAATAAATTTTCTCTGGTAAATATTAGATCTTTAAAATTTTGGTCATAATTCATATCATGCAAATAAATTCAAAGAAATTACAGATTTACGAAAATATGATATTAAAGTTCATTTCTTAATAATATTTAAAATATAAATAAATATGGAAAATGAAACAAACTGTGCCTCTCTTTAATATAATTAAACTCAAATAGGATATCAATTCTTTTTAAATAATAGTAAGAGAATACAGAAGGAATAAACTTAAGGAACTGTTAAAAATAAACATTAAAAAGATAATTTAATTCCAAAGAATAAATAAAAATACTAAGATTTTAATAATATACTAGTTATGTATTTATTCTCTAGTTCAATTTTAAATTAAAAACCATTTTTTTAAAAAAACTGTAAAGTGAATCCTGTAAAACCTTACACATCAGATTTGAAATAAATTTTAAGAGAAATCTGATTAAAATACAATTTTAAGATTAATAGAGTATATGTGAATCTAATATAAAACCCTAACAAGAAATATATAATAGAATGTGAAATAATTAATGTAAAAATTTGATATTATATCATGAAAAGTTAGATTAATACAAAGATCAAAACGAACTTGACAGAATTTCAAAGATTTTTTTTCCAATTTCGACACTCTTAAAATCATTTTGGTAGGCTTTATTCCTAGAGTTATTAAATATAGGTATCATGTTTAATAAAAAGAGCGATAAATAGTTGATAAAACTAATCATTAATGAGGATGAAATTGATACGTGAAGATAAATCTCGTTTTTACTAATTTTTTTTAAAGCTAGAAATAAAATCTGCTTCAATGTGCAATTAATTTATCATAAATCAAAATTCTTAGAATATTCAAGATTTTATTAAGAAAATGACTTTTATAAGGGAAGCTAATCATAATGGAGATAAAAAAATCTGATAACAATATAAAATTGGATGTTACAAAGAATATATTTAAATGACTTATATTTTCAGTTATAAGCGATTTCAGTGGACAGAGTACTAAAGTGAGTAGGTCTGAGAAGATTTATCACTACAAAATTTTGAATAATTTGTGGCATATATGAAGTCTTACTGTTAAATGTCAATCTGTTCTTATAACCAATATCCTTTTAAGTTAAACATAATACTTATTAAATTTATTAATTTTATAAGTAAGTCATTAAAAATAACTTTGAATTAAGAAATTGAAAAAAATATAGATTAATTATCAAGTATAGATAATTATTTTTCTTTAAAAAATATATATATTATAATTTATTGAGGTGTTGACTAACAATCTCTCGGCAATGAAAAAATAATTATCGATAATTTTTAAGCTAAATATTATTTATTTTAAAATTATAAAGCAAAGATATTAATTTTATATATATTTTAAGATTATTAAACATTAAAATATTTTAAATTAATTAACATTATTTTAAAAAAGTTACTTTCAATAATTCACTTTATGAAAATATAATTATTTGAAAACTCAAAATAAAAGCTTTATTCTTATTATGTTTGCTATTGCTTTATAAGATTATTTGAAAATTAGGAATAATTTATTAAAAAATTGTTTATCAGGCACAGAGCTATTTCAATTTAATATTAGTTATTACAATGATAGTTTTTGCATTATCTTTATCAGAAAGATGTGATTTTACTTAAAAAAGTTAATTAAATACTTTTGTAATATAATCAATATTCTGAATGATAACCTCCTTTAAATAGTAAATCTAATTTATCACAAAACTTATAAAAATGTTTATATATAACTCAAAAGAATCATTAACTCTATATCATTAAATTTTATTAGTACCTAGAAACTAGCTTAAAATATATATATAATTCATTACATTCTAAATAATTTGCATTTGAATAATTTCCTTATCTGTCACTAGTCATAAAACACTTCAACTATGCCCTGCTTTTAGTTAAAGTTAACATAAGCTTTTATAAATAGTTATCCCAATGGATTAAAGTTTTTTTTAATATATATTAATGTTATTTTTATTATAGAATTTATGAAAAATCCATTCTATTTATTCAACTCATTCGTTTTAATTAATCTCCATTATTTTCTCATTAAATATTCAATTATACTTTAATTAAATATTTTTATGTTTCTTGAATCAACCCTCAATTTTATTAAAAGTTCTTTATTAAAGTCTTTTTACATACCAAATCCTGATTCTAACAATTAAAGTTTGAACTATAAAAATGCAGGTGAAATATAGTAATATTTTTTAAAGTAAAATTGAGTATTTGTAAAGTTAATTTTTAAAATTCCAGATAATTATTAAATTAGAAAGTTAATTGCTAGGTGATACTAACCACTTAGGACTTTCTAATAGAGCTTTCTACTATACTAAGGCCTATCGAGGGCAGATAGGGGGTTGCTGGGCGCAACGCATTAGCGACCAGTCGGCGAGGTTCATTCTGTCAGCGTACACTCTTAGAGTGAGCTGGATCCTAAGATTTCCCAGCATTAGATGAGCAGCTGGCTTGAGTTCAGTTTCCTAGGTAGTAGGGAGCAGGATGAAGGTATGCTCTGCCTTCGAAAGTGAGAAGACGAAAACCATTGAAACCAACGATAAGGATTTTTCTCCCACACCGGGTTAGGGTACTGAAGCTACCACAGCGAAAGGACAGGGATTAAGTTTCCCTGCAGCTGTGGGACCGGTAAGCGCTTTTCTCCAGCTTCTGTCGTCCTGGTTGAATCCTACGAGCTCTGTCACCAGTTACTCTGGCGACATCTTGATTTGGGAGGAGACTAGGTCATAGCGATACTAGTTTTTTCGGAGTTTTCTTCTTCACGACTGCCACGTCAACTCACTCAGATAAGTCTACGTCACGACTAAGATTGATGGTTTGATTTTAGTATTAAACAGTGATATGTTAAAATTTATTTTATTTTAAATCATTCAACCACCATCAACCAAAATTCCAGATTTTGTTATATAATCTTATTTTAATAAATTACTTAATGATTGATGAATAGTGCTATTTGATTCTAATTTATAAATATTAGGTTTTCTTAACTAATTAATAATTCAATTAATTGCATTAAATTATTTATAGCAATTTATGTATGCATTACTTTTAGTTATAAATGGAAAAGCTTGAATAATCACACTCCTCATTAATTTATTACATCTTGTTTTCATCAAAACCTAAATGTTAGTTTTTATATAAATGTATAATTTATTATTAATATTTATTTTGATAACAATCAACTCCTTCGATGCTGCTTATTTATGTTATTAATAGTGATTCTCTAATTAATCAGACTAGTATAGATTGCCATATAGAAATTTTGTCAGCTTTAGTTTGTTAATCTAAAACTCTTCAGTAATTAATCATATAAGTGGACAATTTAGCATAATTTAATGCTAAATTAAGCAAGATTAGTGAGAATAAGGCCATAAATAAATTGAAAAATATCTAATAAATTAATTATAATATTAAAATAGCCCTAAATTTTATTTGGCCATTAATTTTTCATTTCATTATGATTTACTGAGTCTAATTTTATTTATTTTAAAAGCTATTTAACTTAATGCCATTTTACTTGTAAGAAACCATGTACAATTAAGATTTCCTCTCTTCGAAATGAATTAAATAGAATAATTATCTGAACAGATACCATAGATATATAGGGAATATATTGTAGGTGCAAATGGTAGCAGAAGGTATTGAGATACTTCAAAAGCTTGTCTCTGTTCATAGAAAGTTAAGCAAAAGAATATCTTTACGAATTTTAAACCACTAATAGTATTAATTGTCGTTTTCACAAAAGTTAAGGGGGTACAAACCTTTTATAATGATAATGTACTAGGAAATAAGGGATTTTTCCATAAGAACTCTCGCTACAAGTAGCAAATATAAAAACATTATTTAAAAAAATATTTTTACTTTAGCTTAATATTTAATGAATATAGCATATTATGATAAACAAGCGATTAATAAATGCTAAATAGAGATTTCAAAGTCGATTGTAACAAATCCGAGAGAGAAAAAGGTTAAGTAAATGAGGTAAGAAAGTTTCAAAAAATAAAGATATGATCAGTGCTGTTGTTTGTATTAAAAATTTAAAGATCATAATATATAAAAATAATCTGGAGGAAATTTGTAAATTCTAGACGTTAAATTTAAAAGTGCTCCCTTGCTATACACGAATTCTATTTAACAGAGAACTTATTATTTAAATTTAACCAATTTTAATAAAATTTATAAATATATAAATAACTTTTTGTGCATGAAATTCCCTTAATTTTCAAAAACTATCATTAACAATTATCTAAATGTCAAGGTTTAGATAAATTTAAAAAGTAAATATATGATTTCTTGTAAAATACATTCGACCTAAAGAAATGTCATTTATAATGCCAAAATCTGCTTGGAATTTCTAATAAACACTAATTACTTGCCATAATCAGGCATTTATTGATTTCTAAATTAACTCAGTTCAATTTATGAGCAATACTTCTACCATTTTATTTAAAATTAATAAAAAGTATGACTAAACTAATTATAATAATAATAATATTAAAGTATAAAATATGTGCAAAAACTAGGAAAAGTCTACACAGGGAAACGCAGCAATCAAACCTAGAGAAATGGAAGCACGTGAAAAAGGCAAAGGTCACATAATGGAGAAAAATAAGGAAGCAAAGGAATTGGAGTCAGAAATAAGCGGGGAATCAAGTACACTTTCTTAAACTGTTATTTATTAGCTAATAGTCTTTTATACAAAGATGTGAATTTCATATTTTTATTTTACCTAAAATTAATCACTATATAATATGTGCTAAGTGAGTGATTGCTTTTTTTACATTTAAATTAAAGTGGATAATAATTGATATAAGTTTGTTTGCTTTTAATAAAATACAAATAGTACAAATGAATATATATATATATATATATATAAGATTAATATCACAAATAAAAAAAATTAATTTAAATGTTAGATATTTATGTTTATTTTCAATAATTAAATTTTATTTCAAACTGCTATAATGGGACAAGTCAATCATCAAGTGATATATATATTTTCTACTAATGATTTCTCGTAATGATTTTATTGAGCCAGTAATACTAACCTAGAAGTTGAATGAAATGAGGAGGCTGAAGCATAGACATAATTAGTGTTTACTGAAACACAATTACAAACATTAACATATCAAAGCTGCCATGAAGCATAAATATCCTTGTATGGGACAACAATCATATGATTGGCTAAGCAGAGGGTGCTTGTATATATGCATAGACTAAAAGAAAAGTAGTATAAGAAGTCTTGATTCACTGCCCTTTCCTAAAAATAATCATTATCGACTAGACAAACTTTGTATAAAATACAGTTACATTTAGATAGGATTAAAATTAAGGTCATTTTTTAGATCGTCAGTCCGACGCAACATATTAAATTATTACATAAAAATTGACGCACGGGAAACATCAATATAAATATTTTAATTGCAATAATTAATTATAAAAAAGTCATTATATTTTCAATTCCTGTTTTATCAAAATTATCTTGCTGCAAATAAAATTGTAGATAAAAACAATTTATTCTTCAGTGATGTTGTGAAATCCGAAATTAATTAATTTCATCCCATTATTAAAGTCTAAATCATTTTAAATAATTTGAAAGTAAATTTAACTTAAACAAATAAATATGAAGTTAATCACGATATCTTCATATTTTAGTTTCTGACATATTTTATTACTTAATCCCCCCCCATTAATTTTGCAAAGTACCTTAAATAAATCTAAACTTTGTTTATTGGAATTATGCAATATAGTATCGTTCAATTTTAATTATATTATTTTTACATAATTCAATATATACTTTTAAATTTATCAATATTCTAACACTAGTTATGAAAGTGCATTTTCACTGATTAAAATTTTAATTAAATTCGTGGTTTCAACTATATAAACTTGGCACCTATCATTTAATTTATATAAAAATAAAAACCTTTTGATTTTTGAAATAGTATGAATATTATTTCAACAACCCTGAAGTAGAAACCTTATAAAACAATTGATCAGAAAAGCCTAAAAATCAATCATTTCTTAGTTCTTCTTACAGTAATATTCTAATTATATAAATAAAATGATATCCATATAGTAACTTGCTCAGCTATATATGAAGGTATTTCTAATTTCTTTTATTTTATTTATAAAGTAGCCTTTTAATGATGAATTACTGTTAAAACTCTTAGCATGATCATTAAAGGAATGTTTATATTTTAACATCTGTCATTACCGTCAAGTATATTTTAATCTTTAAACAATTACTTTTTAATTATAATTTTATATTATGCAACTTGAAATTTTGTAAATTATTAATAAATTATATAAATACTCAAGTTTATAAAATTTATACTAAGAATCTTCAACATATCAAGTTAAACATGAATAATAGACAATGAAATTTAAATTAATTTAAATCAATTTAGTAATCAATATTTAATGTTATTTTTACTTTATTATATAAAAAGTAAATTAGTAATCATATATAAATGCCAATAACTAATATTTTAATGCTTTTGTGTATCTTAGAATCAAGTCATATATCATGATTTATCCCTGTATGTAGAGGTTTTCTGTTGTATTAGACAACTTCCTATAAACGAATTATGTTTCATTCGAGAATTATCTGAAGCGAGTGAGGTAAGAAAAAATAACCAAAATAATTGTTAAAATTTCAATAAAAAGGTAAATGCGTAATAATAAGACTTTAATTTTGTAAATAAATATTTAAAATGTACCTCAACAGATTTACACTAAAATTAATACCTATCAAATTGTTTAGAATTATAATAATGAATTTTTTTCATAATTTTCTTGATTATCCTAATGGGTATGAATGAAGTAAAGTCAGAGTAAATTAATTTCAATAACAGATGTACCTATAAAAACAGAATGTTGATGGCTTGATTGAGAATAATTTCATTTTATGATAAAAAATCATCAATTTGAAAAGTATATAAAAATGTTGATTTAACTAACTATTTCACTATTATATTCAATGAATCATGGTAAGCAATAGTAGATAAAAATATGGATGATGTTTAATGACAAATTATTCAGTAATTTAAATATTATTATGACAGATTGGAATTAGAGGGCTGAAGTCTGTAGATACAAAAAATTCTTATATTTAATGACAAAGAGTAGTTTATGGCAATTTCTTTGAGAGTTATGTTTTGCGTGTTTTTATTATAAAATAATAGTTAAATTGCTCAAATTACTGAATAAATTGAAGATGATAAAAATAATACTCGAAGAATTAATCGTAGGAACATAGAAAATACAAAGAAAATAAACGCTTTATTATTAAATAAAAGACATTGTGAGAGTAGCGCAATTAATTAAATTGTAGTACTAACACATCTTAGAATGGAAGTTGCTTTCAATAATTATGAATTTGTAAAGGATTATGTAATAATAAATTAAAAAGATATTATTGGATGCTTTTTAATGGAAATTATATAATTTTTATATAATATTTAATGGTCAATCGACCAATATATTACTTGAGAAAGTTCAATTATTTAACATTATAGATTTACATTTGTTAATTTACTAATTCAAAAATTATTTTTTATTTAATTTTATATATCTCCATCTTGATTAAATGAAGAGAAGGTAAATTTAAAATTATGTGATTTCAAAAAGGACAAATGAACTAACTTATATCCCTTTTTTATTGTGAAAACATAAAATTAAAGCAGTAACCAACAAAAATAATAAAATAATTGATATAAATGAAAGTAACTCTTGTGGTAAGTTGTTTAAAAAAAACTAATTATTCCTTATTTCATGCACAAATCAAAAAAATAAAACTTTTATTTTAAATATTTTATAAATTACATACCATTTTTAATTAACCCGAATAACATGCTTTTGAAGAAATTGCAATCAGAATAATAGATATGATACGATAAAAAAATATAAATCAATGTGAGAAATTGAAGTTGAGATGATAACAGTAATCTTTCTGTTTATGAATGATAACCAGGTAATTTATAATATTTAATATACGATCAAAGTTTCTTAAAATTTAGATATAAATTATAAACTTTTCTAATGACTAAAAATGACTTTAAATTAGAGAAATATAACTGTGATTGGATATTATAAAGAATAGAAAATTTTTATATTTAATTTTTATAAGTGCTTAATTTATTAATTTTAATAGATGTTTGAGTTTGGTGAACAGCTAATATTATATATATGAAACACTAAGGGAGAAATTGAGCAGCAAAAGTTACAGTTGAAAATAATAAGTAGATATTCACAGCTCATAAAAATGTAAAATAAATGGATTTAAATATTACACCTTTAAAGATAGGTAGATAGATAAATAGGTAAATTAATAAATGCGATCAAAAACAATTAATTTTAATATAATGCAAGTATCATTCAGATTTATGCGATGTAAATGTATTCATGATTATCCTCATTTTTCAAGTTTGAATTTGAATTAGGTTCCCTCTCTTCCATCTTCTTGCTTCTACTAATAGTTTTTATTTTACCTAAAGATTAAAGAGGTTCTTGTTCTCTCAGTATTCTCCATTCCTACCCAGACTTTTGTCTTATTTTCGATGAAAAAGTAGTCTTTCAGATTTTAATAATTTTTATTTAGATCACTAAATCTGCTTCCACACTCTCTACACTCATCTTACTCTTGTTTTACTTCAAGCAACTATTCTTGATAAAATATTAAGCAATATGGGAAAGTAGATTTTCTTAAACATAACTGCCTTTAAAATAAAAATGTAAATTAATTTCTAATATAGTTTGAGAAAAATGAAACAAATAAAGACTTTTGTATTATAAGTCATTAATTAGTCGATAAAACTTAGTTTTTTATTTACTAGCTCAAATATTTAATTCTTATTTCATTTTCAAAAATGTTTGTTTTTCAACGCAGAGATAAGATGATTCTATAATTATTAGATTTATTATGAAATTTCATATATTCCAAAATAAAATAATAAAGTGAAAATTTAGAGCGAAGATAGAGCAACCTCAATCATAAAATGATATAAAATATAATTTTTTACTAGCTTTAATGAGTGATTTAATCTCTAACTTCAATATTTTATTTTTAATTTAAGAATAAATTACACTTATTTTGGTTTTTTTTTGTAAAGTAGGTTTGAAAATTCAGAGTACATTCTCTTATCTGAGCTTTAATTCCATTTTAATTAAATGAAATGTTATTCGTTATTATATCATATTTATTTATTTCTAATAATATCCAATTTTATAATATTTAGGATCGATCGTATCTTTTGAATAATAAATAAGATTTTAATTTTATTAATTTATGTTTAAAATTATCAACTTTACTTATTAACTCAATCTATAAATATATCTTGAAAAATTTCTATATATCAGCATTGAATTCAATTTTTATAAACTTAAAAATATATTTATATTCACAAAACCATTTTACCGCAAATTATTAATATTCAATAACTATTTGCATTATACTTTCTTATAAAATACAAATTAATCAACTATTTATGAGTTTTTTATATAAAAACGGATTCTAATGAGAATAATACAGCCTTTATGCTTAAATCGTTAATCATCCTATATGTTAAATGCTTTAAATTAAATCATATTAAATATTTTACCACTAGTCTATGTTAAACTCATGCCGTAACATTTATTAGTTCACATCTTAGTCATAGCTTAAGATAGCATTTCTTTTCCTCTTCTTTCTTATTAAAAATTGAACGTCTTCTTTAATTGCGATTCTTTATTTTTATTATGCCGCTACCGATCTCCAAGGCAGATTCCATGTAAATCTTTGTATGCTGATCAAGTTCTCTGCAAAAATTAGAATATAAATTCTTGTACTACTTCCAACCAAGATGGTATGCTATGATCAGTGACTAAATTCAGCAATTATTTAAGTCTTTAACATCATTTATCACATTTAGGATTTTGATTTAGTTAGATTTAAATCATTCCAGTGTGATCTTTCACCTAATTCAGTTTGTTACTATGTGCTTGTTAACCAAATATCTTTCTTCAGCTCTCATAATTAGTACAATTCCATTTTATTGGAGACTTTGTCAATCTTAATTTGTATCCAGTTCTAAGGAATTAATATAAATATTAATTAATTAACTCAATACAAATCGGTAAAATAATATGTACTATCAAGTTATTAAATATTATAAACAATCTCTAACTAATATATATATATTATGAAAGAGAATTAAATTTGTATTAAGTCAACTGGCTTTTTTATAAGCTATAATTTTGAATAAAAGGCGACCTGAAATGGATCTCTATTAAGTTTTAATCTATCTTAGGCGTGGGATTTTGATATTTTTTTTTAAATAAAAGTATTATTATAAATTAGGAAAATTATCAAATTTGACTCATAATGCCTATAAATGGGGGTCTAATTCTATTTTTGAGAAGGATAAAAATTTCTTCAGTTTTTGGAGTTCAATTGAATACAACCCAAGAAATGAAAAATAAAGGTATAAGAAATACAAAAAAATAGCATCAGAGGTCATGGTCATGCAGATATTAGTTATTGGTAGTGGGTTAATTTTGTTTTTTTAACCATTCAATTATTCATTAGATTTTTTCAAAGTTTTTTTCGTAGTCTCAGATTAATGATAACATTTTAGTGTTATTAATATATTCCCAATTTCACTAAATTTGAATTTATAATGTATCTGAAATTTCATAATCACAAAGAATAGTTGCCAAAAAGATTATTATTTTTGAGGATTAAATTTCTCTCATTTTTACTCAGTTTTTATGCTTGATTCTCTTAAAACTATGTTTTATTATAAGCATTTATACAGTTGCTTATATTTAAAATATTGCTTACAGATTATAAAATATTTGGGATCCATTATGGAATACTAATCAACCAAAGTTTAGAAGATCCATAAAATAATGTTGTAAATATCCAATAGAAATATGCTGATTTTAATACTTGGTATTTCATTTTGTATTTCTAAAAGAATAAAGGATCATCAAATGTTTTTTAAATCCGTTTTAAGCATAAGATGTTTATAATATGAAGTCTAAATGCCCATAAAATTATTTTTGATATTCTTATTCCGAAACTTCAAGTCAAATAGGATCCATTTTAAAAAATAATTTATAAATCAGATTAGAGAATGGACTCATATTTATCTACCTACATACATAAGAATAAACTTGATGTCATTAAAGATATTGCTGGAGGAATGACAAATAATAGAACAACTCATTATGCAATTATTAGTCCTTATTAAATGTAAAATGAAGACTTAGGAGTTTCTTCGAAATGTAGAAAAGCATCAAAGTTATTAAAAGCAATATTGATGGAATAATTAGTATTACAAGAACATTTAAATAATATGATGAACTTTCTGGTTAAAAAATAATGTATTTCACAGAATGCCGTCAAATTATAGAATTTTATTAGAACTTAATCCTGATCTTAGTAGATGCCAAGAAACCGTAAAAAATATTTTATCTAAATTAAATTGAATATTGGGATAATCTTAAAGCATAATCAGTTTATTCAATTTTATTACCATGATGCTCATGATTTTATTCTTATTATTTATTAATTCAAACATCAAAAGTATATAGATTTAGCAACTACTGTTGGACAAAAATTACATTAATAATAAAAGTTCCATGAAATTAGCAATAATATTAAGAAATTCTTGAATGAAACAGATTTAAACTTTATTAAAATTGAAAAATCTACTAAAAAGTACTGGCCGCTAATTAATGTCACACATACTGCACAATCTAATATAAGAATATAATTATTTTTATTGAAATAGTGAGATTATCTTTTATATATTCTTTAATTACAAGAATTAAGCATAAAATATTAATACTTATTTAGATGAAATTTTTATTATAAACCTCTTTTATATAATCTATCTAGATCATCCTACAAAGCTGCAGATCCTGTCCTCACCCAGGATCTTCTCAGAGTATATTCTTCACCAGATAGACACTTACAGTTAACTAAATCACGGCAGTTACTTGAAATATGACGCTCAAAATCAAATAATCGCATTTATAGTAGAATTGCAATGAGCTTGCCAAAAACTATCTAACAAAAGTATTATTTTTTTCTCAATTGTCATGCTAAAAAGTTGAAACAGGGAGGAATGGTGTTTTTATTTCCTTTACGCGGTTTCTAAGCCTCGAAAACACTGATTTAAATATCATCACATCTTTAAGAGCCTCATTCGCTATCATCCCTTACTTATATTGCTTTTAGGCTTTAGACACTAAAGATGATTATATCACCTCTTTAGAAAATATTTAATTTTCAAAATTTGCTATCTTTAATATTTATATTATTTAGATTTAAACTAAAAAGATATTCGTTTATTGCTTTTTATAGTTAATGATTAGTAAATTTAGCTCACTAGAGATATCTTATACCATTTTATATATTTTTTGCGTTCGTTAGTTTTATTGCTTTTTCTGAGGTTAAATCAAATATTGTAATGAAATATTTCAATTCACATCAATTTAATCTGCAATTTTCGACATTAATTTAATATTTATGAAGTAAAGTTTCAATATTAAAAACCTAGCTTATTTGTAAGAATACAATTGATTTGGGAAAATAAATAATAAATTAATTAATTAAATATTAAATTCGTGGCAGTTAACTTTCTGGGAAACTATACAATATGGTACTTGTTCTAAAGAGAATTTAATATCAACCGGACTTTACTATTGGTGGTACCCTCTATCGCATCGTAGAAAAGAGAAAATTTAACTTTAATAAAAACAATATAATTAACTAAACAAATCACTCAAAATTAGACTTATTTTATCTCGCTTCGGGGATGTGATAGAGGGATACCGCCAATAGTAAGGCCCAGCTATTTTGAGGTACCTATCGAACAAGTACCATATTGTATAGGTTTCGAGAAAGTTAACTGCCACGAATTTGAATAATTTATTATATATTTAATTTAAGTAATTATCTGAATTCAAATTTATTCCTACAACATTATGTTTATAAAAGGAAATATAGATGCTTTGTGATTTAAATAATATAATCTTTTCACTTTTATCCTTTCTGAATTTTCAGCTTTAGCAATGCTTCTAGAGAATGCTTAATTATAATTTATTATTGAAAAGTGTATTAACAATAGATATCTACTAACTCCCTTTCTTTTGCAAAGTTAGAAGCTAAAATTAAATTAAAGATTTAAGCATTAGCATTTAAAAATTAACAAATGGAATATCTTTTTATATATAATTGAGTCTCTAATAATTTATCATGAATTGATGTCAAAATAAATAAATGAATGTTGGAGTCATTGATTCAATCAAAGCCCCTTAGTGAGGTTTATAAGTGCTTTGATTTGTAGGGTATAGTTGGGGTCTTATTGGGTTTAGTAGAGAAATTAGGCAAGTTTGCAAAATGAGAAATAGAAATTAGCGATATTTAGGGTCTATTTATGATGAGAAATATTTAGATTTACTGCTATAGCTTAGGTATGGTACAAGTATTAATATAGACTAATTCAAACCAGTACTGAATTATGCAACTATAGCAAAGCTCCAACGCAAGAGTGCCTCAACTATTAGGTACCATTGCTTGTTAGCAGTTTAGCATTATACCTCAGGCACATGAAAACATCCTGCAAGAAAATAAAAGTTTTCACAGCTCCATATTGACTACATCTTTGATTCGAAGACTTTAAAATATTGGGCACACTTTCCACTTGACTAGCGAGATGTGATGTTTCATCGCAAGTTTCCTGACATGCGTGTCTCTTCTTAAACTATAGCCAATATTTATAGAAGAAATGGTATTACTTTCAAGACTGTCAACAGAGAGAGTCATTGATTTAACAGTTTAACAGTGTCATTTTATAGTAATAATTTAAACTTGATATATGATTAAATGCAGCATGCTATTACTAATAACATCAAGTTCATACACGCTGATGAAGAAGTGTTTACATTCAACATCTTTATTAATAAGTCTTGGCACAAGAAGTATGATAATATAGAAGTTTATGACTAAAAGGTGAAGGTTGTCACCCATGCAATTTTAGCTGGTTTTAGCGAACATTTAGGGTTATAAAGTTACGTCATTCATCCTCGCTTTATTAAGCGAGAGTAGTATATCAAGTTTTTGCATAAGCTCAGAGAGAAGTATAGCAACTAAGAAATAATCTTGTTTGTTGATAACTTATCAGTTAATCGGACTAAGGAGTCTAAGAAAGCTTATGAAGAGTTAAACATAACTCCTGTATACAACGTTCCTTATAGCCCATAATTTAATGGAATTGAATTTTTCTGGAATTAAATCAAGACTTACTACAAGAAGCTCCTGCTGTATCATCTAATGAGTAAAAATAGAGTCAATTTCCAAAATATAATCAAATAATCAATCATTTATTCACGCTATTTTAATATTAATATTTTAAATCTAATTAAAAAGCACGCATCTCGAAATTTTGATCATTTTGAGATACGTGCCAAATAAATATAATTAAATAATCATACATTAAACTTCTAGTTATAAATGAAATTAAGTATTTCTACAAATTAAAGTTCATTTTTTAATTTAATATAGATATGATAATATTATTGTAGAAATACATTTGAATTTGGAAAATTAATTAAAATTAAATTTATTATAAATCAAAATCGTGGCAGTTAAAGTTGGCCGATTTAAACGATCTTGGGCTCATTCGATAGAGAATTCAAAATTAGCTGGACTTTAATAGTGGCGGTACTATTTTATCTTATCCTTGGAGCTAGATAACTTCACTTTAATATGAGGGCATAATTTAATGAATTTAGAGGTGTTTAATTAAAGTTGAGTTATCTAGCTCCAGGGATGCGATTAATTAGTACCGCCAATATTAAAGTCCAGCTAATTTTGAATTCTCTATCGAATGAGCCCAAGATCGTTCAAATTGGCCAACTTTAACTGCCAAGATTTTGATTTATAATAAAATTAATTTTAATTAATTTTCCAAATTCAAATGTATTTCTACAATAATAAATAGTTTTTTTATTAATCATAGAAATTTAAAAATAATCAGTATGATCTATAAACAAAATAAATATATATTTAATTTTTTAAAGCTATTTAATATGAACTTTAATTTGTAGAAATACTTAATTTCATTTATAACTAGAAGTTTAATGTATGATTATTTAATTATATTTATTTGGCACGTATCTCAAAATGATCAAAATTTCGAGATTCGTGCTTTTTAATTAGATTAAAAATATTAATATTAAAATAGCGTGAATAAATGATTGATTATTTGATTATTTTTGGATTTTGACTCTATTTTTACTCAATGCATGATTTACCAATCGATACAGTAGACTTAATACAAAGTAGTTGCAAGAGAGTAATAAAGATAAGACTACGATATGTGCAAGGAAGGGGAGAATGAATGTTTATTAATAAGTTTTAGACTTAAATGAATGAAATATTTCACATTTTAAATGAGCCCTTAAAGGATTAGGCTTCTCTTTCTTTTTATCTTCTTATGGCTTGACAGGCCCTTAGTTTCTTCTCTTACTGCCATCTCCTGCATCTATATTCATATCTTCTGGCTTCTAAATATCTTTATAAAGTCTCTTGCTAACTTAATGAACTGTCTAATTTTTTCTATCTTTATGAAACTTAGCATGCTCTTTCCTAAGATATATACCAATGCCAGATTTCCTACAAAGTTATATCTCAAAGCTTACTTGAAAGATAAGGATGCTTCTAAAGCTCCTCTAGTCAAGCTGAACTTATTAGAATGCCTTGCTTCTTCTAGTCTTCAGGAGAGATAGAATATCGTTTCTTATGAGCTTCTTCAATTTTTTTATCTGAGATACTCCTCTTTTATTGCACCAAGAACACCAAATAAGAAGTTCCTCTCTGGTAGTTTATTAGAGAGTTGTTTCATGGAAGGAAGATAAACTAACAATTCCTCATCTTACATGGCATCGTCATAAAGATTAGTGACTGAAATCTCAGGGTAGTTGGGAATTTCTATTAGTTAAATCTTTTTATTTTTAAAAGCTTTCTTCTCCTCACAAAGTATTGCTTTAAAGAATGAAATTTTGGTACCTTCCATCGTTGGAAGAACAAACTAACTGTATAATTTGTTAATAGTCATCAAGTTATCTTACCATGTAAAGTTAGGTATCGATAGAGATCTTCCTTGATTCTGAATCTTGAGATCATTTCTTGAGGCTCGACTCTTTTCATTTGATCATAGAGTGATTCCATCTCTGTTCCTCTTCCTATTAATGAATATCAAATTATAATTCATAGACTTCTGGATCATATTGTTTAAAATCTTACTATTAAATATGAGAATCTTATTGGAGGTCAACCCAGCAAAGATACGTGGAGAAAGTTTGCAGAAGCTGCTACAAACTGCAAAGATGGAGCTCCATTTTTATCAATTTAGTTCCATTAAGTTAGTACTAAATTTGTTTAAATTTAATTAGTACCAGTACTAAATTCGTTTAAGTTTAATTGGTACCAATTTAATAGTACAAAAACTTAATTAGTACCTAGTTTTAATCCAGTGAGGTTTTAATGGAAAAGTTCCAATCTCGTTCAAAACTTAATTGATACCAGTACCAACCTGAACTTTATCAGAGTTGGTACCAAAATCAAAATTATTAAGAGCAAAATTACAAAAATTATAGTTATAAACTGAGTATAAGTATGAACTCTAATAATCAATATCAACCATTATAGCTGCGGTGGCAACTCCTATACAGAGTAACTATAACTTGAGAGGTTATTAGAGCTTTATAATAGAAATTTAAATTTGAATTTAAATATGGCGGCTAACTTAAATCGTAAAGCAATCTCTCTTGAAACAGGATAAACATAGCTAAACTTTGGCTCAACCAGAAAGCCTGAAATTATTTATGTTGAGTGAGAGAGAGAGGTAGAGCTAAGAGCTCTTAAATTTGAAGCAGAGGTTTTTAACATAGAAATATTAAACAAGAGGAAGAGTGCAGAGATAGGGGTTTAAACTTAAATTGATTATGCTGAGGAGTTAAAAGAACAGCAACCAATCGAAAAGATAAAAACATATTAATGTGAAGACTGCTTGAACTTTTCTCAACTGAAAAAAGCTTGAAGAGTCACCTTAAAGATTAAAGAGGTACACTCTGGCAAAGCCAAGATCTATTTCAAGCATGAAAAGGTAGATGGTAGGTATTAGTGCACGGCATGCATGAAATCATATACTCACTCAGCTAAAGTTAAAAGGCATATGCAAAAGCATCACCTCAGTGAGTTCTTGATTGAAGATTAAAAGACTAAAAAACTAGTACCAGCTAAAAGAAAATCTAATACTCTTGAATAATAGAGAGAGCAGCAGGAGAAACACAAGAGGCAGAAGCGATTTGAATCGATGAACCAACCAGTAGGTAATACAATTTCTGCATGCTTTTACGCGAAAGCTATGAATATACCAGCATTAAATGCAGTTGATCTCAACACTTGTATTGAAAACTACTTGAATATAAACGTGCCTACAAAAGCAAAGCTTATAGTAGTTGATGAGTATGCATACAAGGGGTATCCTTTCAGTTATCTTCTAAAGAACAAACAGTATTAGAACGAGTTTGCTAATGAATACATGGTTCTTAGAGAGGCCTAGACAAAAGATTGCAAGAATTTTCTTAAGTTAGATGGTGTCATATTAAGCTATGGTTTCATCGCACTAAGGTTAAAGAAATTCGAAATGACTTTGAGAGACTATCTCTATCATAATAGATACCCCGATGATTAAAACGATATACTTTCAGATATGATAAAAGGTGTCAAGGAGTTGCATGACCTTGGGTATGTTCATAGAGATTTGAAGCCTGAAAATGTAATGCTTAATCTCTGCCCATTAGAAGTAGTTGTAATCGATTTCAATAGAGCTTTAAGATAAGATGTCCTTACTTTAGCAAAGTACTTGGGACACCCGGAAATTTCCCAATAAGAGAGAAGGGGACAAATGGTTCTGTCTAATGGGATGTTTGGGTAGTAGCTGTAATAATATTATAAAGTTATGTGGAAAGTATATGTCTTACTTTGGTACTAAAGATGAAAATAATCAATAAGTTTGGCACAGAAACATATAAGGTAAGAAGATATCTGCAAGGAAATTAAAAGCATAGTAGAGATGATAATAGTGAGAGGTCCAAATTATCCAAGGTAAACATTAGATGGCATACTTGTGCCACTTAAGAGAGCAAGATTCAAGAGGTATAACAAAGACAAGCAAATAAAATTCGTTTGAATTAATTCACCTAATATTCATGAAATATCCATTAAATTCACATAAACCTGCGTTTTTTCTACTAACCCCAATAAGACCCCAACTATACCCTACAAATCAAAGCACTTATAAACCTCCCTAAGGGGTGTTGGGGTTTTGAATGTAAGTCACAAATTAATGATTAGCTTATACATAGAGAGGTAAGTCTTTCATTCTTACATCCAGGCTTTAATATAAATTTTATCTATATAGTTCCTTAAATATCTTTTTTATCATTGAAATTTTTATATTAGAAGTTGCATAAACTGAGGCACACGCAGATGTATTACTGTTATTTTTGAAAATTTTATTGATTATAATAACTTTATAGCTGTTAATTGAAATTTATGTTATATCTTGACTATGAATCAATTTTTTACTATTTAATAATTCATTGATTGTGTTAACTATTACTTTTATCTGATGAATTTTCAATGACAAATTCTATAGTATTAATGCCATAAGTTTTACTTTAATTGTTTTTAATTTGATTCCCAGAAAAAAATTTAAATTGTTTTTTACTAAGGCGACATTTTTGGAATGATTTCTATATTTATTAGATAAAATTTACTCGTATTTAATGTTTCAACAGTGAAAAAAAATATATTTAAAAAATAACAAATTTAAGATAAAATGAAAAGATAGATAATTAAATAAGAAATTATAAAGCTACCTCACTATTTTCAAGTTATTAATTATCCAATTTTTAAAAAATAAGGTTATTTACTGCTCTCGCGGCACTTACACTATTTATAAAAAGAAACGTTTCTTAGAACGAAAGTTTTTTATTATATAAACTAAAGCTTGCGAACTTAGTTTTTCGTCTCATTATTCAAAATGATATTGGTTACAATTTACTCTAGTCTCTGCTATTTTAGAATTATAAATGAAAAGAAAGATGTAGCATTTACAACCAAAATGCGTCTTAGTACACAAAAATTTCTATTTTTATTCAAATTAAATTAAAAAATGAATGCTTGTAAGAATATCATAAACTAAGATGACTTATTGAAGGATTAAATGCGGTATAAATATTTCTAATAATCATAAGTTTGCATTATTTATCTGTAAGAAAACTACACACTGTCAGACTATTTACTATCACCTATTATATATTTCCCTCATCATTGAAGAATACGATTCAAAAGTCAGATTAAAGCAGTTAATCTATTTAATTAGACTAATGAGATATGAGGAAGCTGCAATGTTAACTATTTTTACTTGTTTTACAAGTATGATATTAGTCAAGTGATATTATTCATACATTTAGCCAATTATTAATAAATCCTTTATAATATTAAAATGGCTGATTGGATTTACTTTATTTTAACAAAGATTAAATGCCAATTTTTGTTAAAAGTTTTATAATTCATTGAAGCAACGCACTTTAAAAACAATAAATTCTAGCTGATTGCTCAACAAATATTGAAATCTTTATGTCTCTGTCTTAATTTCTCCATTTTGTAGTCTTCTAAATACATTAAATAAGGAAATATAGCATATTTTACTTAGGAAGATTTGGTTACCGAATGAAAGAGAGATTTACATTTTCAAATTCTCTTTTCTAATTAATTTATTTGAGTTCATTTTGTTTTATTTTTCCTCTGCTTAATTTTTTAAATGTGAAGAAGATTTTCTTTACTAAGTTAAATAATGTGAATTATTTTTGAAATTTCATTGAATTTATCAGCTTAAGGTCGAGCACAATATCCAATCCAAGCTAATTTATACTTATAAGATAATGCGATCTTTTAATTAAGAAAGTTATTAATAGTCAATAAAATTCAAAGAATTTAATTGTTTTATAAGCAATCAGTGTTTACATAAAAGTAATAAGTTTGAATTAAAGTTAAATAGCTATTAAAATTGCATAAATGCACATTCAGCTGTTTTTACTCTAATAGATACTTCATATTTAAAGTATTAATGATTTAATTACTCTATTTATGTTAGAAAGATACCCTAAAAATTTAGAGAATGGATCTTTAATCAGTTTTAATGGCAATTAATTTGGAAATTAAAATGAATTGGAGAAATAATAAAATTAATTATATTTAATTCACTCTTAGCTTTATTTATTATAGATTATGTGAATAAGTATATTTATTTGCGATATTTAAATATAAAAAATTTAATTAAATAGATTTAGAATTTCTAACTTAGGTTAATTTAATTACTGACTAATAAATATTTAAAAGATTAATTTACATTTTTAATTTTATAAATCTCCTGAATATACTTTATCAATATTCCTCTTTATGCTGATCATTACTTTGATTTCTAAAATTATTTCGGTCTCCTTCAGAAATTCCATATTTATGATTAATGTGCTAATTATCATCTGAATCTGACCAAAATGTTTTTCAATTCAAATAATTAGTGAATGAATTAGATACTTTATATGTTTCAATTAAATTAATTTCTTAAAATATTTTAAAAAATTTTTCTCTGAAGTGCCGGTATTGTGTATCTGACCATAACTCATCCTCTTTGCTTCTCTTTTTTCTTAGAATCTTTTTATCAAAACTCTCTTCACATTGTTCATGTAATTGACTAGCATACTACTGTGACCATTCTGGCTGTAACAGTGATTCATCCTTTCTTAATATAATTAATCTTTTAGAATCTTTACATGTTATCTCAGACAAGTTGAAATGTTTTTAATTTCATCCATTTTTTTCTTTTGTGGGCATGTTTATATATTCTCGCTTCTATCAAATTAAGTTTAATTTTCCGATCTATTTTCTGTTTTTAAAAACTATTTATCTTCTGTGAAACATTTATTTTGAATATTTCTTCATTTCTCAATTGCTTCCTGATCTCCTTCACTTGTCAATTCTCTCTCCATTTTGCATCTTAAGATTATCTTTAGAGGAAGTTTCATAGATATTTTTCATTTTATTATTTACTGAATTTTGATTTTTCCAAATTAGTCACTTTAATTTATTTAGTTTTAATTATATATAATTGTTTTATTATAATTTATCTGATTTTACTTCATGATATACTCTATGGTTTTGATTAAATTGATATATTCAAGTTGAAGCTCTTCTAATTTTTCTTAATTAAACATTATTATTTTCTTTTTTATACTATTTTTCTTAAATTAAATATTTTATTATTGGCTAGAAGTACCCTTAAAATTTTAATTGACTTTTCTTTAGTCTAGCTATTTTATATTAAATATGATTTCATTATAATATCGGTGGTTCATGCTAATTATTATTTTTTATCTTGTAAGTTTTGAGAATCTTGTAAGATTGTCTTCATTATTTAACATATTATGCAAGTCTTCAAATGGTTTGGCACCACCTCAAATATTTTATGTATAAAACTGTAGAAGCTTGTACCATAGTTTGGGATTGTCTCACCTTGACTTCACCTAATTCATATCCATAACACTCATTGTTATTGAATTTTTCTTTCCTTTTTGGCATACTATTATTCACTTTTTCAACAATTTGTAGTTGTATTCTTTTAATATCATAAATTCCTGAATGTAAGTGCAAATCTTACTCATGTTTTACCAAACCAATTTCCTGATTATATCACATGTACTAGTGTCCTTAAGTAGCATTAAATTGCTTAAGTTTACATTTAAAATCACTTTAGTGGTTTTGAATGATATTATGTTAAACTGCATTTCCATCATTTCCTATTTGTCAATCTCAATGAATTCGATTGAAACTAACTGAGCATATCTGTATACTATCAGCGATCTTATTTAATCTGTCATCATAGTATCGTAGACTAATGGGTGGTTGGATCAAAGTATTTTTAAATATATTCTGATTTTTAATTTAATTCTTCAATGTATTATTTATTATCTATAATGTATTTAGGCAAATTTTTATTCCCAGGTATTTTGCTTTCTTTAATATTTGTATCCTTTCTACTCGGTAAATATCTTTGAATTATTCTGAGTTGCTAAAAAATACTATTGTGAAAGTATAAATTGTCAGAAATTTCAACTTCAAGTTTTAAGTACAGCACTACCAATTTGGAGGCAGTTAAAATTTATTTGATACATGTTAGTCTAAAAATTGTGGTCTCCCTTTTTAGTTGTTGATCAAAAACTGGTAGTTATAGCTGTATGGGTAGTTGTAAATGCAAAAGTTGTAATTCTTCCTAAATTTTGCAAAGTATATCTCAATGTAATTTAGCTTAAACAGATGTCTAAAATTCAACTATTTTTATTTAAAACGTAAGCCATTTTTTTAGGCATATTAAATCAATTTTTATGTTAAAATTAATATTGAATTCTAATATTAGAGTATTTTATCTAGTAAAATTTCAAGTTATGGGTATTCTCAATTAATCTTAAACCTAATAATACCCTTTTAAATATTGCGTATCTTGGATAATGATGTTCAAATCATAGGCAAATGCTAAAATTTTACCTGCTTTATTAGAGACAGTATTGACAGTAGAAAGCGGAAGGGCGTTTAGTAAGTAAATGCTTAATTACATTCACGACAGTTTGTTTCCAGACGCTAATCCTGTTATCTAGGATCATCTCATTTTTAATTATGTTGTTATTGTATAGTATTTCTATTCTGTTAATAATTCTTTGGTCAATTTAGTTGACTGTTCATTTTATATGGGTATTTATATTAAGTTTGTTTTTCAAAATCGAGTCATAATCATTTCTTAAACTCATTAATTTACATGCTACTCTTTGATTTGTTTGTATTCTGGAGTTTTTTTTAAGTCGTTCAATAATTTCATTTAAATAATGCGAGTACTTTTTCTTCCTCTAAACCTTTTAGATAGTTTAATTGTTTAAACTATCTCACTATTTTCTCATGATTTATATTAAAAATAACCTTTTCCACAATGATGCGTAAGAGGTAATTAATCACTAATGGTCTGGTATTGCATACTTAAGTGTTTAAATCGCTTTAGTTTTTGCATAATAAGATGAGTCTAGATTCGTTCTTCTAAATTTCATTCGTTATTTATGATTAAGAATTAAAACCCCAAAACCTCTTAATGAGGTTTATAAGTGCTTTGATTTCTAGGGAATTAGTTATGGGTTGGGGTTATTAATTAATTGCGAGTCAATGATTTCAAGCTATTGGGGTCTATTTATGATGAAGAGTAAATAGATTTAGTGTTTAAATTGCGATATGTATGTAATATTTACAGTGATTAAGTCAAACCAGTTCTAAATTATAAGTCAATTGCAGTTCTCTTAAAACGAAGTCCGTCAGCTGTTCGCTCTCACTGTCTTATAGCTGTATAATTAAAGCAATAATAGCTGAATTCTAAGCCTAATAGGAGCTGAAAGTTCCTTTAAAAGCATATTGACTATCTTATTAAATGATAAACCTTGAAGTTGGGCTTACTTCTCTCTCGACCAACGAGCTATTGCTATTATGTTTCACTGCCAGTTCCCTGAGTGAAGATCTCTGCATAATCTGTTGCTAACATTTATAAACGTAATGGTATCTCTAACAAAGGTGTGAATCGTATCAAGAGAGAGTGATTGATTTCACTCTGCCATTTTTACAACAACTATTTAAAATATATTTATGATTTAATGCAGAGATCTTAATTGAACAATATTAAGTTTCTGATGAGGCTGTGTTTACCTTCAACACTTTCATCTATAAGTCTTGGTATAAAAGGCATAGTAATATAGAGGTATATGACTTAATAGTCAAAGCATAAACAATGGCAATTCTTGTAGGTATTAGCGAGGATGCTGGTTTAGAAACATATGTTATTCATCCTTTCTCAATTAAGACAGAGCAGTATATTAAGTTCTTAGAGCAGCTTACAGAGAAGTACCCTGAATAAGAGATTATACTATTCGTTGATAATCTTTCTGTTCATAAGACAAAAGAAACAAGGAAGAGTTATGAGCAACTAAAAAAAAACACCAGTGTTAAACGTGCCCTACAGCCCATAGTTTAATTGAATTGAATTCTACTGGGGTATATTAAAAGGTCATTATTACAAGAAACTGCTGCTATACCACTTGATGCATGACCTACCTATCGATACAGTAGACTTTATTAAAAAAAGCTCAGCGAAGAGAGTAGATAACTAGTTGGCTTAAAAGTGTGCTAAAGAAGGGAGAGTGAATGTATATAAATCAGTTTTTTAGTTAAGATAATGAATATATAAGTCACATTTAAAATTCTTTAGAGGAGCTGGCTTTTCTTTCTTTTCTTCCTCTTAAGGCTTGTTTGGGCCTAGGTTTCTTCTCTTGCTGCCAGCTCCAGCATCTATGTTCATGGACTCTGGACGCTAAATATTTGAATAAAGTATCTTGCTAACTTGATACTTTCTCTGTGAATTTCGCTATCTGTGAAGCTGCTCTATTCCTTCATCAAGAATATGCCAGTACCAGATTTTTCTAAAGAGTTAAACTAAAAATCTTACTTTAAATATAAGGGTGCTTCTGCAACTCTGAAAGCCAGCTCTCACTTATCTTGATGGCTTGTTTGTTTTTTCTTCTAGAGAGATGCTTTACCTCTTTTTATGAGATTCTTGAATAATTTCTTTCAAGTAATTACCTTTGATTGTTGAAAGTATGCCAAAGATATAATTCCTTTCAGTTAGTTTATTTGACAATAACTTCTTATAGACAGGTACTTCGAAACCTCTGGGTCATCCATTGCATCATCATATAAATTAGTCACTGAAATCTCTGGATAGTTTGGAATCTCTGCAAACTTTACATCTTAAGTTTTCAATGCTTTCTTCTCTTTACAGAGTATCGCTCTTAGAAATGAAATTTTAGTGCCTTCCATCGTTGGGAGAAACAAAGCAACTACATAATATAGTTAAGTTACTATGAGTTCCTTACCTTGCTGCACCAGGTAGCGGTGCAAATCCTCCTTGCTTCTAAATCTTTGAATCAATTCTTGTGCTTACACTCTTTTCATTGCATCATTCATTGACTCCATCTTGTTTACAGATCTAATTAATGATATTCAAATTTATTTTTATTGATTTCAATTATATACCTCTGTAAAACTTACAATTAAATATGGGCATCTTATAGGAGGTTAACCTCTAAGAAGGATATGGAAAAGGTTCTGAGAACTGGTTTCAAACTTGAGAGATTGATATCAATTTCTACTGTTATAGTTCCATATTTTAAATTTAGATTGGTACGCACTTAATTAGGAGCAGCTCCTAAAATGCTAGTAATTAATTAGGAGCACCCTTATTTTAATCACAAATCACAAAGTACCTCCTAAAGCAGTAATTACTTAATTAAGTGAGCCTCCAAAATCAGTTAGTGCTATAATCAACTTATTCTTGAAAGTAAAAATCGTTACTTTCTCTCCCATATTTAGAGCTTAATCGTCTCTTAACATTAATATTTCTACTCTATTACTCTAAAAACTCCCCTTGAAACTTGCAGACTTGCAAACCTCTCATATAAGATCTCTGTTATAGAGGCAGTTTAATAATTTCAAATTCATATTTAAATATGAGCGCTAAGATTTTATGAAAAACGACAGCACTCCCATCAAACTAAACGAGACTTACCTTTGGCAGCAATAAAAAATGTGATAGCTGTGAGATGTTTTCTCATAAAGATCTACCAGAGCTATCACTTGAGGTCTCTGTTATTAAAATAGAAATTAATAATAGCAAATAAATGTGGGGGAAACAGAGAGGAGGAGAAAGGCAATAATGAATTTTCTATACATACTGAAGAAGTTGAAGTATATTTTTGTGAGCTATGCGAAAGAGATTTTGCTCATAAATCAAGCTGGTACAGACATATGAAGGAGCATAGAGAATCTAAGCCCACTATATGCTTAAAGCATGATGAAATTGATGGAAAGTATGATTGCTATGAGTGCCATAAGCAATACTCTCATACCAGAGACCTGAAGAAGCATCTTTTAAAAGCTCACAAGAAAGATATAGAAATTGAAAAGCATGAAGTAAAGCTGAAGCTTTTTAACAAAAGAAAAGCGAGAGAATATTCTAAGGTGGCAGTGCCTGAATAAGCTAGAGAGTTAGAATACGTAAAAAAGGCACGCAACTAGCTAACAACCAAAATCACAAAAATCATGATTAAGATTCAATACAAGAAAATTCCTGTTCTTGCTTAAATTGACTTAGATACTTCGCTTTAAAGCTACTTTATTATAGAAGACTCCTTTGATAGGAAAATTATCAATGATCATCAGTTTGCATGCAAAGTCTACCCCTTCAACTATCTCTTAGTGATGATAAATATTAAATGGAATTTACAAATGAGTATCAAGTACTCACCCAAGCAAATCTTAAAGAGGGCAAATAATTAATAAAGCTAGATGCTGTTCTCCTTGCCAAAGATCATGTTGCTTTCAGACTCCCACTGTATGAAATGATCCTAAGAGATTTCATTACAGATCAAAGGAATCATAATTAGCTTGCTTTAATAGCAATATAAACCTTTTAAGGTATAAAAGAGCTACACAAGTTAGGCTCTATCCACAGAGACTTGAAGCCTGAGAATATAATGATAAATTTTTCACCTGTAAGTGTTGAAATAATTGACTTCAACAGAGCACTAAGGGTAGAAGTATCAAGGCTTGAGAGCATTATGGGCACACCAGGCTATTATCCAGAAATAGAAGATTGGAGAGATGGAGACTTTTAATGGGATGTGTGGGCTATTTCAACAATAATAATAGAGTGCGATATGCCTCGCACCGATTACTATTCAGCAGGTGTGAAAAGGATGCGAAGCAAAGAAGTAAACAATTTATTGACAGAACAAGAGTGTCTCAATCAATGAAACAATTTGCAGAGTCAATTATAATAAAACCAAACTCAAGATCACACATATCAATAGAGCAGATAGAGTTGTGGTTAAGTAAGATAAACTTCAGACCTCTCCCAAACGATCCAAAAGTTCATTTTGAGTGATTAGATTAAATTAAATTAATATACTATAAACGTCACATTAAACCCTACTAATAACCCCTACCCCTAACTAATTCCCTATAAATCAAAGCACTTATAAATGTCAATAAGGAGTTTTGGGGTTTTGAATTTTAGTAAAAAATTATAATAATTTTTGGATTCTTAAAATTCTTATTGAAAGTGTTGGATCATTAACTAATATATGCAATTTAAAATGTAAAATCTATAAACTAAATATGTTTTCTTCTCTTGCTTAATATAAAATGAATTCATTTTTTCATATTATATAAAGGCAAATTATACAGTATAAATTAATCTTATTAGACATATTCTTTTTAAACTATGCAAAATTGCAAATAGAATTAGTATGATATATTTCTTAAAAAATTTATGAATAAAACTAATTTATAATTTAAAACGTAAATTTCTATAAATAAACATTTTAGTTATCAAAAGAAACTTAATATACCTTATTCTATTATAATACGAATATTACAATTTTATAATAGGGTCAAACATTTTTTAGGTAATAGAGAATTTATTTAAATTTACATAATCTTAGTTGCATTAATTATTAAATAATAAGCAAATAGCTATAATTATTATTAGTATTGTTATTGCTAAAAATGGTCAAGATGTTTTTTGAATTAAAAAACATGAATACTGTCCTTGATTATTACAAGACTCTCACTTACTAACAAAAAGTGAATGAAAAAGTGGAATACAACGAGAGGTCTAAGTGGTTGGCACTGCCACCGGTTCAGTCAAGGGACATGCCACCGGAAGCACATCTGATTGGAATGCGCTCATGCGAGTCGGGGTCCGAAGTGGCAAGTCAGGACGTGGGAAGAGATGACACGGAACAAGATCCCCAGGAGCACAATATGAGAGGCACATAGGTCCAAAAGGTCAAAGTCGCTCCCCTGCTGAGGTACACATTGGTCAGGAGACTCTAGAGATATTGATAATTTATTCAGAAATCATATCACAAAAACTAACTATCTAATATACTCTTATTCAATAATAATAATTACAAAAGTAGTAATTATAATTATATATTAAATACTAGATATCTTTATTTCTAGTTTACCTATTTACTTTACCCTAAGTTATTCATCGTCATAATAAGCAATTAACTTTGTTTAAGTTTGAGTACATAATATATAATTATTATTTATTACTCATCTCTATTTGTCAATAACATTATATATAATTTAAAATTGGGGAATAATGGGTTTTATATGGAATGATTAAGGTTATCCATTTTGGACAACTAAGAATATTTTCTCAAATTCAACTTAAAGATTTGGGATTTGTCTATGATTCAGCCAGTATACTTTCTTTTTCTCGCTGTTATCTTTACCTTATTAAGGTGCATTTCTCCATCTAACCAATTTTATTTTATGACTATATTGTAAATGCATTCTCAAATATTTTTCTCTGCATCTTATTATACACAAATATTCCTGCTTTTAATTCATAGTTCAATATTATGCCGCCTTTTAACCTCTATGTTCTTCTTGTATTCTGGAGTCCATCTGTATTTGCCCTTAGAATACTGTATTTATTATAAGTTACTCTTACTTTGACTATATCATATTGATTCCCCATTATGCAAAAGTATTTTAAAATAAGGTGATTCTATTAATAAAATTATGAATTAAGCTTATGATTGTATTTAAGAATAAAAATAAATTTGAAAAGGAATAGGCAAGTAAATAGTACTTTAGAAAACCTTTATAAGAAAATATTTGTTTCTAAAGTAGGGTCTGGAGTTTGTATGAGATTGGAGTATATTCATTATAATTATTCTAAAAATATGAAATTTTAAAACTATTTATCGATAGAAATGCTATTAAAATTTAACGTACAAGTTAAAGCAATCTCTGATTTTAGAGATTTTAATTTTAAAATATATTGAATTAATTATTAAGATCTTTAAATGTCCAGAAAATGTTCGGTCCGTACATTTAGACCACTTTAAAAATTGTTTGGGGCATAGAGAATTTTAAAGATTCTTCTCTTTTAGTATATTTACTGGAATAAATTATTAGGCCATATTTGAATTTGTTGAGATAAAAAGTTTAGGCCCTCTGTAAATGTTTTAGTGTAATTAACTTTTAACCTAATATTAAGGTATTAGATTTTGCTGAAATGCTGCGATATTTATTCAGATTTTCTTCTCTCCAAACCTCATTGATGCTTAAATGATCTTAAATTAATATCGGTTGTTTATTCAATGAATTTATAAAGATCAATCCAAAGACTTTGATCATTCTCAAGGATGAAGGAATCAAAGATTTAGATAAGAGATCTTGAGGATTTCAAATCTTCTTTGATTTTATTAGCCTACACAATCAGTTCTTCTAGCTATTCAAAGCTCGCATAAAGTCCTTACAAATATAGGTGTAAATGATTATGCATGCACAAGCATAAACATCTATTGAAGGATTCACTAAGTAAATTAGAATTGCTTTGGCATAAATAGAATGTTATCAGAGAAGCCAATTAAGTTTAAGTTTGAATGTAGTTTTTTTTAAAAAAAGTTTACAATCCTGATTCTCAAGCAATAAAGTTTGAAACAAAATCATAAAGTATAAGTTAAAGATTTTGAGTATTAGTGAGAACATTCCAGATATTATTTTCTGGTCATTTAGACCACGCTGAACACGAATATGAATCAGAATTTTTATATCTTCAAAATCTGCAGAGATTAGGATAATTTTAGTTTTGTTATAGGAATTAATGAGCAAGTATGTTAAACATAGTATTTTAGGGTTTTCAAGTCATTGGGAGAGAGTCATGAGAATTCATGAGGTAATCTGGAATTAAATAAATCTACTTAATTTAGATTACTGAGCATCATTCAAAGAATATAAATCTAGATTTATTAATAAGAAGACAAAAATCAGGTTAGGTCTATAACGAGTTATTTAGGATTCAATATCCTATATGTTAATCCTAGAAGGGGAAGTTCTTTCAATTTAAGATCCAAGACAATAATATTTGGCCTTTCTTGAGTTGAAGTTCAAAACGCAAAAATCATAATAACTGAACATGAAGACTTAATAATCTAATTCTAAATGATATTATCCCTTTACTAAGTGCTCGAGAGCTTTTACTTTCTAGAACCCCAATCATTGGATTTCTTGGTAATATTGAAAGAATATAATTGATTTAGGAAATTAAATTATAATTAAATTAATTAAAATAATAATTAGTGGCAGTTAACTTTCTGGAAACCTAGACAATATGATACTTGTTTGATAGAGAATTCAAAATCAGCTGGACCTTACTATAGGTGGTACTATTTTATCTCATCCCTGGAGTGAGATAAATCGATTTTAATTTTGGCAATAAATTCCACGAAACAAATCAATCAAAATAAAAATCGATTTATCTCACTCCAGGGATGAGATAAATAGTACCGCAAATAGTAAAGTCCAGCTGATTTTGAATTCTCTATCAAACAAGTACCATATTGTCTAGGTTTTCAGAAAGTTATCTGGCACTAATTATTATTTTAATTAATTAAATAATAATTTATTTTCCCAATTAAATTATATTCCTACAATAGCATACTCGTTGCTGAGATTTTTTTGCAAATGCTGCTCATCAAAGAATCTTAGCTCGATGTAGTGTTTGAAGTAGGTTTATTTGCTTGATAACGTTTCGTAGAAATGATTACCTATTAATTTTATAGGACTGTGATTTTAAGCTATATATCTGAGATTGTGAAAAATAGGAATTTTTGTTTTAAGTCGAAAGACTAAAAAAGTCAATAATGTAATTTGATCCATTATCCTGAGATTCTCTGGGTTTTGTGGTAAGCTTGCTACTCATTATGTATGATTGGTTCGACTCATAGCTTAACTAATAAGGTTGCATTCTGGATTAGCTTCTCTTATGCATTTATTTCTGAGATTTTTTAGACTTTTTTTTTACTGGATTTGATAGATTATACTCCCGAGAATGTTATTATGATTGCTCTTTGATGCAAAGGATTTTTCACAGCTACTGCATTATGCTTTTTCTCATCTGATGCCTTAGGTACCAAACTAGCTTTCCTTGATCCTGAAGTAAATAGTTGATTAATATGCTTTTCATAGAGTAAATGCTGTTTTTTGAATTTTTTTTTGTAAATCTATGCTTTGGGTTATCTTCAAAAGAGCTACTTTGATGAGAGCTATTCCGTTATTAGGATTTCATTTTGAAGTTGAACATATTTAGTACCCTTATTTAAATTAAATTATAAGAAATAACTATATCATTGAATTTTAACCACAATCTTCATTTAACTAAAAGTCTATGAGATTTCAGAGTTATTTTAAATCATAAGAATAATTAATAAAATATGAAACTTTTCAGATTATCTGGAATTCCAGAAAACTTAAGAATAAATTTAGAGTCAAGAATTTAGAATATTCAATTTAATAAATAGTTAATGATAAACAAGAATTCCAAGTTAAGATTAGCTGATAAATTCTCTAAAAATTAATGCGAATAGATTCGTGATTATAAGAGAAAAAACCTTATTCTTTTAATGAAACTCTTCAGTTTGTTTATTATAACACTATCTAGAATAGAATAAAATAATTGATCCTATTTATATAATAATAAAAATAAAATAATCTGGACTATTTAAAATGGAGTAGGAGATGAGCTAATCAAGATTAGGAAAGTGAGTGGACTTTAAGAGAAAATTGAGATCAAAGAAAAATTTATACAAATACTTGGCAGTATATTGTAAGCTTATCAATGCCCATAATATTTATATTATTGTAGGAATACATTCGATTTAGAAATGAATTAAAATTAAAATTAATTAATTATTAATTACCTTCAGTTATGTTTTTGAAAATGCCTCCAAACACTGACAATATTATACTCTGGATAGAGCATTAAATATAAGACGGTGGTTGTTATTGCGATAATAAATTCACTCTAGTTGGTTCCAATTAACCATTTTCTACTATAGGAGCTCAAGCTAGTTTTACTATTTCTGATCCTGGTTTAAAATCTATAACCTAACTTCTTTTAGATCTAGAATATTGTTATTTGAAGGCTTCTGATTTGAATTTATCAACAAAATTGGTTTAAGATTTACTTTTTGGCACCCCAAAATTCCAGATAGACTTTAGCCTAATTCCAAATAGATTTTTTGCTTTCTGATTTCATGACTTACCACAAGGACTAGATTCTTGAGTTAAGTTAGCAGACGAGAAAAAAATAAATGGAGCAACTAAAGTGATTTAACTCTTCTCAGAGCGAGAAAACTCATTATACTATTTTTGGGAGTTAGCTCAAAATCAAAATATCTCGCTTACAGGGATCATTTAGGAATTTTGCTAATAGTAAAATCCAGCTAATAATGCGATATCTACCATAGAATAGATTTTAATTATGAGTCAATTTGGATTTGATAACTGCCATTATTTTAATATTTAATAAATTTAATTTTTAATTCATTTTCCCAAATCGAATGTATTCCTATACTTATACTAACTTCTTTATCAAGCAACTCAAATTGCATTCCTAAGATCCATTTTAAGTGGATAGAAAAGAGCCCTTAGATCTGATTAGGTCTAAATGAATAAAATCCCGCACTATAAGAAATTGTCTATAAAAAACCTTTACTCTGGTGTGATTAAAGATGAGCATGACAGCACATACCTCCTGACCTTTGAGATGAACAAATAGCTGTCTCTGAGAATGTATTTCTATACGATTCTGGGAACAAAAAAAGGGATAAATACTTAAGATCTGTGATCGATCATGCACATCAAGTGAGATACGATGATGGAGCAAAATCCGAAAAAAGTGAATGGGAGCGATATTACAAATGACTGGATCGACTAATTGATTAAACATCCGTTTATCTCGAGTAAGTATTAATTGTATTAATATTATGAGAAGACTTGGGAAAGAAATCTTCCTGATGTAGCAGAAAAGAAAAATTTGGAAAAGGAAATCTTGAAGTAAGTACTTTGAAATCTGATAGAGTTTGACAATCGAGATACGATAAAATCTAATCATAAATGAGAATCAAGGAATTGACGAAGCGCAAAAAATTCGATTGAAAAAATTGAATAAATCTAACTAATTTATGTGACTAAATCCTAAGAATAACATCAAAAACTTATTAAACTAAATTGCTACTTTTCCAATTTAATTAATTAAAATTCATATACATACCTTTTGATTCATTCTTTCATTCTCTTCTAAATTGTTAAAGCGTAATCGATTTGCTCATAAATGGAATTGATTTTATTTAGAATTCAATATAAGCTATGATAAGCTTGACTATGCTAGGTAATTAGCGTTGATTTGAAATTGCAATTTAAATAGTCAAATCGTTAGTTCTACGAAGCTTCCAAAATCAAAGACTTTTTACATTGTGAAAGCGTAGTCTAAAGCTCATTAATCGACATAATTATATTAACAATTCAAAATAGGGAGGATAAGCTTGATTATTGTATTAGTGATAGTGTTGTATTAAAATTACTCTTTTATTTTATTACAAAAACATTCAATCATTTTATGCTTATTTGAGAATAGATTTTAACGATAAATAGTTTTATATTAAATTTGATATTGTATAGGATTGAGTATATCACATTCTATTCTACGTTCACAGTGACTTCAATTTATTAAATATCATAACTTACAACCTCCAGACTTATTTTATTGATTTCAACAGAGCTCAATTAATGGAGGCTTCAATTTTATTAATTTTCAATGTATTCCTTGATTATTCTCAAAAATAGAAGATATGATAAGCAGTAATAAATCATGGAATATTTGGGTTCTTGCAGCAATAATTATAGATAGTGAATTTCAAAGAAATCGTTACATTATATGCAAGTGTTAGAAAAATCTAAGAAAGAATCAAGCAACTGCTCGATAAGTATAAAATTTAAGAAGATCTTTCAGAGCTGCTTTTAAGTTAAGTCTAGCCAAACAAAGAAAATGAAGTAACAATAGAAATAATCATACATAATTTTAGAAAGATAAAATTTATATAGAACTGCCATATAACTTTAATCATATGTTTGAGTGAAGTGTTTAAGAAATCTCACTAGTTATACTTACTTAAATTACTAATTTTTAAACCCCAATCCTCAACATAAAGCCTAATTAGTAGACTTAAATAGTAAAATTTTTATCAATAAAAACTTAATCTAATTGGGTTCTCGAAGATTTGATTGTTGAAGTTGATTGAAAAATGATATGTTTTAGCTTATCGTATCTATCCAATGAAAAAAAACTAAGAAAAATTAAATTAATTATATTAATCTTATAAACATGATAATATTGTAGAGATCGCTCAATCCATATTTCGAGAGAAGTTATTACCTCTTTATGCTTGGAAGAAACTAGAAGAAAAAGAATAATATTGAATATTAAAAATGAAAGTATATCATGTATGACTACGAAAACTCATATATAAGTGATAATGAAAAAAAGAATATAAATTAAAACCCTACAAAGACTCATCAAACTATAAAACAGAGAATGGTATCATTTAATAATAAGAATAATTCTCGACTCCTACAATAAAATCAGTTCAAATTTAATATTAGTAAAACGATTTAATTTGTTAATAAATACACTAACCTTTATATAATAACAACAATTTATTGATGAATTTTACTTAATATATCAATTAATAATAATTAAGGCAAATTTTAGAAGATATTTATATCTTATGCATGGACTACTTAATTAAAGCTCAACTGCAAGATAGATCCGACACTAGAGAACCAAACTTATCAATATAATTTACAGCCATATGCTAATTGAAATTCTTCTTACATATAAGACAACTGACAACAAAAATGACATCAGTTTGTTACAATAAAAAAATACTATATAAAATGTGTTTTTTGCATATTAATAATAACTGACTTGCTAATTTAAGTCTCTGTAATTCTGTTTAAAAAAATAGGTTCTAGCACATTAAATCGTGTACTGATTAAATTAGAAGTTGAACCACACAAGAAAATTATTCAACTTCATAATAAATGCTTTAAAAAGCATGAATATTTCTTAAAAGATCTCTTCTTCAAATCAAAAAATATAATATACTATGATCATTAATCCATCTTCATAAGAAATGGTAACTATGTGCATAACACAGACAAGAGATACAAGAAAAGTAGAAAACTGATAGCCAAATAAAAAAATCAATAGAAGTAAATCAAACAACTGAAGTAGAATAAGGTTAATGACTCAGCATAAATAAGAACTTGATTTTTATTTAAAAATATTCCCTTAATTATAACTTTTTTTTATCACTATCCTTAATGGGCTTTTGAGCACCTTGATGTGAGATAATTAGTATTATTATTATTTCATTAATTTTATGGATGAATTTAATATCGTAAAAATTATATATTAATTAAATTCTTAGCTTTAAAGGAGTATCAAAATTTTGAATTAGATTAAATTCATAATTATAATTTTACTTATTTTCCATTAATTTCATTTTCATATAAAATTATTTTTCATTTTTACTTATAATTATAATTGGTGCTTAATAGATTAAAATTTCTAATGATATAACCTCATTGCGCAACAACTATTTTAGCAGTTAAATCACTCTTTTCGAAGCATATCAAGTAGATTAATTCGAGCGTACTCGATTTTAGTATTCAAGTCCCCTCTCCTCTTTACTCCTGCTAAGAAAAGGCTTTTGATTATATTTTATTAAACACTTAATTATTCAAAGGTAGGAAAGTTACAGAGTCATACTTAGCAAGTGTTACATCATCATAAAGAGAGTTCAGTTTAAAGTTGAAGCAAGTGTACCGATTATTGTGGGTTTATTTATTTAGGGCTTGTTCATGATGAAATTTCAATGGCAATGCTGATGAAAACACTGTTGGCCAGAGTTACTGAAAAGTTAGTGTTTTATATACCAGTGCGAGTTTATAACAGCTATACCCTAACTTTAAGTGATAAGAACTAAAGAATTTATAATTAATCAAGTAATTAAAAGAATTACTAATTATTTTATTGCAAGGTTTGAGATTTAGTAATCTAATTGATATCTAAAGATATGAAACAACAGCGAAGTAGAGAACGCATAAAAATAAGGAATTTGTTTAAATCTTGCATGATGCCGAAATTCAAATCGAATGAGGAGTTAGTTCAATATATATATAGTCATTCACAAATGTTGAATAAATGGCTAATTCATAGTTTATTTAAGATATTTGAATTATTGTAAAATAAGAAATTAATATATTATAAGTATTATTGATATTGAGTATTCATATATTTGATTTATTTAGAAATTTTTATATATTACTCAGTAAAAATTAGTATTTTGCTATTTTTTATTCTTCAAATGATGATTCTCTCGCAGCTAATTACCAATAATCTTTAAATTTAATAATTTGAAGTTAAATAAAACCTATTTTATGTTTTTTTAATCAATTGTAATTTTTGATACAATATATGAATTATTATTACTTTTTATTGAACAACTTATGTTTATTGAATAAGAGTCCGCTAAATCCAAGAACTCCTCCACTAACAATTATATCTCTTTAATCACTTATCTTGTTACTTCTAGCATCTTTACAATTTTAGACTTTAAACCTTAATTATCTTTTCCAGTCCCTTAAGCTAGCATTCAAATCATAAATTATTATATATAGATACATTTTTCATTAACTGTTAGTTTATAAACTTGATAAATGCTATCTTGTGTGATTAAGACTACAGAAATGAAGTCATCTATGCTGAAAGAAAACGAATAAAATACTAAGCATCATTTGAAGTTCCTGCAAATAAAATTAAATACCATTTAACAGCAAGGCAAATTGTTTGAAGTTAAAGGAAAGATTGTGTTAGAAGCTAACATCAAAATCGTTATTTATAGCTTTATTTGCTTTAAAGTTTATGTAGGATTAAACATCTTAACTCAAATTTGTGAGAGCGAAGATATTTATCATAATCTAATTTAATGACATGAAAGTACGGAATAATGAATCAGTGGGACAAGTTAAATCTCCAACATCTTCAATTAATTCATGCATGCTTCTTGGTTTTATATGCACATAAAAGTAATTAATGAGCAATTAGTATCTTAAAGTCATTTATTTATAAAAATTGAAATTACTAATATTAGCATCATTATCGCAAGAAATGATATAATTTACAAAATCAAATCAGATTTAGTAGTGAGCTATAAAGTTTAATTATTTATAATTGTTAATTTTTAAAATTTCCCTGATTTTATTATTATAGGTTATATTTTTTTAATCTAATGTATAGAATATATATTTTTAACCAAAGTAAGATATATAATATAAAGATTTTAGGAAGAGAAACATGTAATTTTAAAATAAGAAGTGGACTACATAATGACCTCTAAATATAATATTTACAATAATATGTTACTGAGATAATATGCCAAACTTTTATTCTTCTGTTGTTTAAGTAATAATAAATCCAGGTTGCTAGCCACACTAATCCAATTCAACCTCTGTAATGCTGTTATAATTGTAAACTCTCGGCAGTTCGAAGCACACAGCAGTTTCTTAGCCAATTTAAGACAAGAACACATTTAGTTTATAGGTCTTTAGCTAAAAATGATTGGTAAGTGTGCACTCTAAGTTGCCTCCAGATTCAAATATGAAATAAATATCTTCCTTGTCTATAAATTTTCTCTTGAAATATTCTATAAATTGATGTTGCAGCTTGTAATGTTAGGGAATAGCTTTAGTAGTAATATTTGGATTAATGCCAATTAAATTGCTTGTTATAGTTGCTGAAGATTTTATAAAATTGCCAAAAATAGGAATGTGTTGTTAAGTAAGTGGATGTATTCATAAAATCTATTTAAAACAGCTTAAATGTAACAAAAAATTTCTTTAAAAAAATTAATAGCTTAAAAAACTACAGTATTATCAAAATTTTTAATAAATAGGCTTTTTAATATAAGAGTCCTGAAAAAAATATTAAAAAAACTATGTTTTATATAGAAGAAAAGTTCACTAAAAACATATAATTTGCCACCATCACTAATAGAACAGCATTATTTGTACGATGCAGATAAAACTCCGTCTAGCGTAGATCTATCTAATTTTATTATATAGACTTTGATATCGTTTAAATAAATATAATAATATAGTAGCTATTATGCAAATTAAATGATATCAGTAAATTAATTGCTTTATGAAACATATTTTTATTAAACAAACATCATCAAAGTGAGGTCAGTTTCGGTAATCCAAGGTAATAAATAAAAATTATTTAAAATCTTATATTGAGAATCTAAAGCATGAAAAGCTTAATCAAAGCTTGTAACCTCCTCAATAACTACCAAGTTAAATTTAGTGATTCCTGTAATACCGTCCATAAATGATTGTTACTTTAGTTTTTCTCTAGTGTCTAGATAATACTAAAACAATTTCATAAGTCTTCATCAAAGTTTTACAGTATTAAACTTACCTCACAGAGACTTTCATAAGCAAATTATAGCGCGTGTTAATATGAAAAACTGTCGTTACTGGAGTCTGCTACCATTAAATATTCATTCCAAACATAATAATATTATATGGTTTAATTTTTTCAAATAATTAAAAAAATATTTGAAAATCACATGGAATTCATTTCATGTTGAAACAGTTTCATTTTCTTATCTTTATCGATAATCTAAATTTATTGTCATAATTTGATATATATTAACTCACTTTAAATCCTTGAGCTAAATATATTCGTATTCATATGACTTGCTTTATCTCTCCATATAATATTCTTGCTCAACATCAGCATGCATTATTTTATCAACAATGAACATTAAAGAGTAGATATCATTAACTAATTGTCTTATTAACATAACACACACACATATTATGCAGAGCTTGTGTTTACTATATATGCTGCTGAATAAATTCAATAAATTTGACCAGTATTTCTCATAATAATTAAAGCTATATTTTAAGAAAATTTGTAAAAATGCAGTGAAATAAAGATCTGTTGCTGAGTACCATGCATATAAATATACCATTCTTTAAATCTTAATTAGTACCAAACTAAATGAAAATATAAGTTAAAAAACATAAAACTTTAGGGTATTTTTAATAATTTGTACAGTCGTATATGCTTTAATTAGTGTTGCAACTTGAGATTTAATTGGATAAATGTGAACATAAATTTATTGAATGAGGTTCTCAATACATTCCTGCATAAAGATCCAACTCTAAAATTGGGAATAGTAATATTGAGATAATATTTAAATTAAAGTGAGTTTGTTTTTTAATAATTTTACAAATAATAAAACTACAATAAGAATGAATTTCTAAAAATTTAGAATGATTTTTCATTTTTCTCATTCATATAAATCAAAAATACTTCTTATTTATATTTGTTTCAATAAAATTAATAAAGTTTAAAGACATTTTTTTATTTAAATCGATCTAAAATGCTAGATGCTGCAAGAAAGAAATATCTTTATATAATTTTTTAGAGTCTAATTAATAATATTAAAAATGATGAACTCACCATGTGATTTTTCTATTATCAAGCCATTTGCTATTTTAACCGAAAGCCTATATCTATTCCTTTACGCTAAAGCGAAATATTCCTCGCTAAATGCTTTCTTTTCAAATTAATATATTTTTATGATTTTACTTTATTTATGAAATAAAAAGTTGTATCTTTAAATAAAATAATTCTATAATATTTTATATCAATAGATAGTAGTTACAATATAAGCATAAATTTAAATTTAAGTTTGTAAATAATCAAATTCTTTATATTATAATTTACTGCCTTATTTCAGTGAAATTCTCGTTACATCCTGGATATAAGAAGATTGTACTCCATCGACTAAATCAAAAGATGAAGTTTTTTGACATCTATCAAGTGGATATCTATGCTCTATTTCATTAAATTTTTATAGAGCTAGTGACTAATGAAATTTAAGAGTTTTCTAAGAAATTTATACAAGTGTTAACCCCACTTGTATAAAAACTGAGGATAAATTGGGATAACCCAAAAACACAAACAATAATTATAATTAGGAGGAACCAAAAATATATTACTCAATTATTGGTAATTAATTAATTGTTGTATTTTAATAAGCAATCAATAATGTTATTATTTAATTAAAAATTAAAAAATATCTTTATTTTTGAATATTTATCTCTATAAAGTCTTAAATTTATTTATGCTGTAAGCTTAGTTATTTCCTGAGTTCTTGAACTATAAATTCATTTTATTACCATTTTGCCGAATATTTTAGATTTTCTTAGAAATAAATGGTTTAATCCTACAGGAAACATACTTTAATATTGATTAAAATTAAAACCAATTAAAATTGTAATTTCTTTTTATTTTACTTGGAAAATTACATAAAACCCCAAGAGTAATTTTTTAGAGAATCGTGGGTTGTTAAAATTTTGAAGAAATTAATTAGGAATTAATCGAAAAAAAAGTCAAAACCCATTAGAGAATTTGAAAAACTAGTGGAAAGTGAAAAATTAAAAAAGTGATTTATTATACTTTAATTTAAACTATTAAACGATTAAATATTTAAAATTACAAAACATGGCAGACTTTGTTGCTGTCGACTCTTTCAGCAAATATTGAGCTAGTGGGGCGAACTTAAGGTCATTCGGTAGCCCTTTCAAAACTAGGAGGAATTTGGGTTCTCGGGGCACACAGCACACGCCCTGGCGAAGTTGCGCTTGATGTAGTTTTGGCAGTCTCCCGGTCTACTAATTAATCACAACTCTCACTCAAGACAGCTGCATCAGGGAATGCCCAGTCTCTCACGCGAAGAAAGACCAGTCTGGAGATGTCATCGCCTGGGAGGAAGCTCTGCTCTTGAGCATTATGGCCTTGAGAATATATAAGTCCATGACGATTGGAAAAATTATAATAATTCAAAATTAAAGCTAAAATAATTTACAACTATATTCATTCACTCTTCATTCTCTTAAGCATTTAGTTTGCTTAACTCATTTAATTTGATCATTTTCTCAACCGTCGGCAGTTTTATAAAAGTGCCGACGGTTGCTGCGATTTCACAATTTATTGTATTTATCCAATGATTTAACTAATTGATTACAGGAATTTCTTAATAATTATACTATGAGTTTAGGATTCAAAATCCTAATTGACATCAGAACTCCCTTAAGATCTATATAAATCCTTGAACAATATAAAAGTTTCTATGAAATTATTTAATAATAATATTTCTACGGAAGATTACACTTTAATATTTACTTTTATGTCAGGTAGATAATTCTTTATAGACTATCACAAATCAATTAAGATTAGTGAAATTTAAAAGGATTTTTGAATCCTGAATATACTCAAAAAAGTTCTAGAAACAGTGGAAGTTAATCATTTTAATTTTATTAAATTTAAATTATATTATAAAATGCCCTCAACCGTCGGCACTTTTTTAAATTTGCCGACGGTTGGAAAAATTAATTATGTATACTTTAGCTTATGATATTAATCATGAAAGCTAATTGATCATTATTATAGACAATTAAAATAAGTCTGCCATAATAAGTTGTCATTAAAAATTTGACAATCGTCTTGGCTTTAATGGAATCTCGATACCTGGGCGCGGGGATCAAGCAATGGGTACTGAGTGGCATCGGCGCCTACCAATAGGCAAGCAGGGAGGCATTCAGCTGCTCCACGAGTTGGGTAGAGGAGTGCTCGGACATCGGGACCTCGTCATGAGTCGACAATGGCTGTTCGATTAGGGGGCTGCGCAAGACCTGTACATTCTTTGATGGCTTGGCCTCGGGAGGAGCGCTAGTGGTAGCAATTGCAGTGGATTAGTGCGTGCTCTGTCTACTCATCAGAGCCGTTGGACCCCCTTCTTTGGCCAGGGAGTTGTTTGAAGTCAGCATGCACAAGCACAAGTGCAGACTACGAGGGCCACCTAGATTTCCTCTAACATGAGTTGCAGACTTCTTCAAAGGCTATTAGGAATTCATTTAGAGATTTCCTTTGGATCACAGAGCTTTTCCTCTAAAGCCCAAGCCACTTTTCCAGCCCAGGTCTGAATTGGAATCCTGAAGCGCTCCAGGTGAAGGGCATTAAAAGCTCCCCTGGCGAAGGGGGTCCAACGGCTCTGATGAGTAGACAGAGCACGCACTAATCCACTGCAATTGCTACCACTAGCGCTCCTCCTGAGGCCAAGCCATCAAAGAATGTACAGGTCTTGCGCAGCCCCCTAGTCGAACAGCCATTGTCGACTCATGACGAGGTCCCGATGTCCGAGCACTCCTCTACCCAACTCGTGGAGCAGCTGAATGCCTCCCTGCTTGCCTATTGGTAGGCGCCCGATGCCACTCAGTACCCATTGCTTGATCCCCGCGCCCAGGTATCGCGATTCCTCAAGGCCAATGCTCAAGAGCAGAGCTTCCTCCCAGGCGATGACATCTCCAGACTGGTCTTTCTTCGCGTGAGAGACTGGGCATTCCCTGATGCAGCTGTCTTGAGTGAGAGTTGTGATTAATTAGTAGACCGGGAGACTGCCAAAACTACATCAAGCGCAACTTCGCCAGGGCGTGTGCTGTGTGCCCTGAGAACCCAAATTCCCCCTAGTTTTGAAAGGGCTACCGAATGACCTTTTGTTCGTCCCACTAGCTCAACATTTGCTGAAAGACTCGACAGCAACAAAGTCTGCCATGTTTTGTAATTTTAAATATTTAATCGTTTAATAGTTTAAATTAAAGTATAATAAATCACTTTTTTAATTTTTCACTTTCCACTAGTTTTTCTAATCTCTCTAATGGGTTTTGACTTTTTTTTCGATTAATTCCTAATTAATTTCTTCAAAATTTTAACAACCCACGATTCTCTAAAAAATTACTCTTGGGGTTTTATAAATAAATAATTTTTACGAATTTTGCACAAAACTTAAGAATTTAAAATGCTAAAACAGCATTTTTCTCTTTGTTTTAATGAGAAAAAATTAACTTAGTTAGAATAAAATAATACCTGCAATAAAAAATTAGAATTTTTATGTTTATAATTTTATAAATACAAATTTATTTTATTGAAATCAATTAGTTTCATAGATTAACAATGTTGTTGTAGAAGATATGGCTACTCATAGCTTAAAACTACTAGTAGCCAAAGTGGCACTTGTCTAGCAATCTTAATTCTTATAAAAGTTATAATAATCATTATTTTTTTAATTTTAAATTTTACTGTTTAAAGAAGAGTAAGTAAAGACAAGACTGTTTTTGAAATAATAGGAATGATCTAAAGAAGAGGATTAGTTGAGTAATATTCCTGATAATTTTGATTTAGTTTTTATTTAATAATAACAAAAAGTAATGTAAAAGTAATTGAAAATGCAAAAATAAATATGAAACTGTCCATCTATTGATCATTGAATAAAGTTATTTACTATATAACTGAAAATATAATAAATCAATTTTTAAAATGATTAATGTTTTTATTTTAGTTAAGTTATAAACTAACTGTATATTTCTTCGTTATTTATTTGATGTATATGAAAAATATCGCAATAGTAAAAAACACTACATTTAAAGAATATATTAAAAATCTTATCATTTAATTTATACTGTATATCCCAAAGGAATTTTAATTCCTTTGAATTCATGAGTATAAGTTTAATTCTTATTATTGTAGGAATACATTCGATTTGGGAAAATGAATTAAAATTAAAATTAATTAATTATTAATTACCTTCAGTTATGTTTTTGGAAAATGTCTTCAAACCCTGACAATATTATACTCTCTGGATAGCGCATTAAAAATAAGACGGTGACTATTATTGCTATAATGAATTTATCTCATCGACCAAGCGAGAAAAATCCATTATACTATTTTTGGGGGTTAGCTCAAAATCAAAATATCTCGCTTCCTGGAATGATTCAAGAATATTGCCAATAGCAAAGTCCTATAATAATTCCGGGATCTATCGTAAAATGTATTTATTTTTGAATTTTGAGTCACTTTGGATTTCATAAATGCCATGATTTTAATATGTAATTAATTTAATTTTAATTCATTTTCCCAAATCGAATGTATTCCTACAATATTTATTTTCATGAAATTATGAAATTATTCTCTGTGACTCTGTTATATACAGCACATTGATATTATGAAGTTTATTAAGAATCATAGACCATAATTATATCAATTATAATTCAGAAATGTGTCGGCGAGTATTTTGAAAGCATTAAGTGCCTAAATTCACATGATCTATTTATCTAAACAGAAAATGTATTAGTATTATCAGTTACACCTAATTTAATTGAAATGGTCGAAGCTTAATCAATTATAAAAATAGGAATAGAGGGGGGGATGTACAGATCTAAAATTATTGGATATTCCAGATCTAAAGAAAAAGGTCTAGAACTAGATTTCAAGGTATAATACTAAAATTCCAGATTCATCATATCTGGAATTTTATAGGGATTTGTTCTCCGCATTGAATAAAATTTTTATATAAATGTATTTATTTAATTAATGAGGGGTCTAAGTCGGTGCAAAATATTTTTTCACAAAAAACCTCAAAATCCTAAGTCGGTGCATGATCAATTTTTGACCTTTTTAATTTATTTGATTATCTTAACCTCCATAAAAAGTATCATTTTTAATTAAAATTTCATTCTCATCATCTGAATCGAACTTCTTCATAACATTTCGATCAAATGCCACTAAAAATCTGGCCTTATTATAAAAACCAATGACTTCAGCTATTAGTTTTATAGAATAAACTAATAGCTGAAGTCAATGGTTTTTATAATAAGGCCAGATTTCATTAATTTTAGCCAATAATAATGATGTTCTTAATTCTCAATCTTCGTTAATTAGATTATATCTGTCCCAGAGAAAAAAATATTTTTTGCAATAATACTGTCATTTGATTGAAATGCTATGAAAAAGTTCGATTCAGATGATGAGAATGATTTTAAGCTTTTTTTAAAAAAATATTTTGCACCGACTTAGACCCCCTTATTAATTAATATTTCGATATTACTGTATTTCATTTTTTTATATTATATAAAGAAATTAAAGAAATTAAATTAACTTACATTATTAAGTTTATCTTTAAAACTTTTAAATATAAAATTTATATCCATATTGATTCAGAAATTGAATTTTTAATATTTATCAGGTTTTGTTCTTTTAAAGTAAATTAACAAAAATAGCAAATCATTAATTGATAAATTTAAATAATCCTTAATAAAAGCCAATCGTTCATATTGAGGTTGCATTTTTATCAAACAAATTCATTATTAAATTAAAAAAAATACCAATTTTCATATAAAAAATATTAGCAGTTGTCGTCTCCACCATTGTACAGTATGTCATACCTTTGAAATGCTTAATTACTTCATAAAGATCCGATTGCATTAGAGCTATATTATAAAATATTATCTACTGAGAACAATAACGGATTTATATATAATTTACAATCAAAACCCCAAAACCCCTTAATGAGGTTTATAAGTACTTTGATTTGTAGGGAATTTGTTAGGGGTTGGGGTTATTAATAGGTTTTAATGTGAAATATATAGTAAATGTATTTAATTTAATCACTCAAAATGCACTTTTGGATCATGTGGAAGAGATCTAAAGTTTATCTTGCTTAACCACAACTCTATCTGCTATATTGATATGTTTGATCTTGAGTTTGGTTTTATTATTATACATTCTGCCATATGTTTTATAGATAGAGAGACTCTGGTTTTGTCTATACACTACTTTATTCTTTGCTTAGCATTCTTTCTCGCACCTTGTTGAGCAGTAATCGTTGCGAGGCATATCGCACTCTATTATAATTGATGCTAAATCCCACACATCCCACTAAAAGTCACCATCTCTCCAGTCTTCTCTTTCTGGATAGTACCCTTGAGTTCCCATTACAGTTCCAAGCCTTGATACTTCCACTCTTTAGGCTCTGTTGAAATCGATTATTGCTACTCTTACTGGTGAAAAGTTTATCATTATATTTTCTGGCTTCAAATCTCTGTGAACAAATCCTGACTTGTGAAGCTCTTTAATACCTTGTATAGTCTGATTTGCTACTTATCCAAGCCACTTATGATTCCTTTAATCTGTAATGAAATCTCTTAGGTTCATTTCATAGAGTGGTAGTTTGAAAGCAACATGATCCTTGGCAAAGAGAACAGCATATAATTTGATCAAATAACTACTCTCTTTAAACTTTGCTTGAGTGAGTACTTGATACTCATTTGTAAATTCCATCTAATACTTATCATCACTTAAGAGATAGTTGAATGGGTACACCTTGTATGCATATTGATGATGATTGAAAACTTTCTTATCAAAGGAGTCTTCTAATATAAGGTAGCTTTAAAGAGAAGTATCTAGGTCAATTTAAGCAAGAACCGGTATTTTCTTGTATTGAATCTTGATCATAATTTTTGTTATTTCAGAGGTCAGTTGGTTGCGTGCCTTCCTAACGTACTCTAACTCTCTTGCTTATTCAGGCACTACGACTTTAGAATATTCCCTCGATTTTCTTTTGTTGAGAAGCTTCAACTCAACTTCATGCTTTTCAATTTCTATGTCTTTTTTGTGAGCTTTTAAAAGATGTTTCTTCAAGTCTCTTGTATGAGAGTACTACTTATGGCACTCAAAGCAATCATACTTTCCGTCGATTTTATCGTGCTTTAAGTAAACAGTTGGCTTGGCTTCTCTATGCTCTTTCATATGCCTATACCAACTAGACTAATTAGCGAAGTCTCTTTCTCACACTTCACACAAAAGTAGAATTCTACTTTTTCAATTTGTATAGGAATTTCATTAATACCTTTCTCTTCCTCTCTGTCTCCCACACACTTGTTTGCCATTTATTTTCTATTATTAATTTCTATTTTAATAACAAAGACCTAAAGTGATAGCTCTGGTATTTCCTTATGAGAGCACATCTCACAGCCATCACATTTTTATTGCTGCCAAAGGTAAGTCTCATTTAGTTTGATGGGAGTGCTGTTGTTTTTCTTAAAATGTTAGCGCTCATGTTTTAATTTGAATTTAAAATTATTAAACTGCCTATATAACTGAGAGTTTATATAAAGGCTTTGCAAGCCTACAAGTTTCAAGGGGAGTTTTCAGAGTAATATTAAGCTAGTATAATTAAAATGTGGAGACTGTTAAAATAAAATCTAAAAAGATATCAAATATAATTATGATCATCTCAATATACATGAGTGAAGATCCAACAGTCACTAGTTTGAATAATGTTTGAATATATCCTTATTTAAATTTAATTAACTAATCAACTAACTAAAAATGGAACTTTTGCTTTTTTATCATCTTTTCTGATTTTTTTTATTTTTGTTCATCGATCAAGTAGATGCTGTAGCTGATCTTCAAGTTTTTTCATAATTTTCATAGATATCTTCAGGGTATCTTCAGGGTATCTTCAGGATATCTTCCTCAAAAAAATTAAAGTGTGGAGAGTGTGGAGAGTATGGAGTGTGTGGAGTCCAGCATCAACAATAACAGTAGTAATAGCACTAATATTCTCAAAATCAAGCATTATTATGAGTCTGGGATTTTTTCAAAAACATCTTATTTTTCTAAAATTCATAGATGTGATGCCTTATGTTGAAGATGATGTTGATGAAAACAAAGAAAAGATCAGTGATCTAAAATTTTGAAATTCTCTAGAATTTCAACCAGACTCATAATAATGCTTGATTTTGTGAATATTAGTGCTATTCCTCCTGTTTTTGTGAATGCTGGACTCCACACACTCCATACTCTCCACACTCTCCACACTTTAATTTTTTTGAGGAAGATATCCTGAAGATACCCTGAAGATACCCTGAAGATATCTATGAAAATTATGAAAAAACTTGAAGATCAGCTACAGCATCTACTTGATCGATGAACAAAAATAAAAAAAATCAGAAAAGATGATAAAAAAGCAAAAGTTCCATTTTTAGTTAGTTGATTAGTTAATTAAATTTAAATAAGGATATATTCAAACATTATTCAAACTAGTGACTGTTGGATCTTCACTCATGTATATTGAGATGATCATAATTATATTTGATATCTTTTTAGATTTTATTTTAACAGTCTCCACATTTTAATTATACTCGCTTAATAGAGTAGAAATATTAGTGTTAAGAGACGATTAAGCTCTAAATATGGGTGATAAAGTAACCATTTTTACTTTCAATAATTAGTTGATTATAGCACTTACCGATTTAGAAGGCGCACATAATTAAGTACGTACTGCTTTAGGAGGTATTATTTTGGGTGATTTTATGATCAAATTTAGGGTGCTCCTAATTAAATACTAGCATTAATTAAAGCTCCTTATTTAGTACTAGCATTTTAGGAGCTGATCTTAATTAAGTACGTACCAATTTAAATTTAAAAAAATGGAACTATAACAGTAGAAATTGATATCAATCTCTCAAGTGTGAAACCAGTTCTCAAAACCTTCTCCATATCCTACTTAGAGGTTGACCTCCTATAGGATGCCCATATTTAATAGTAAGTTTTACAGAGGTATATAATTGAAATCAATAAACTTAAATTTGAATATCATTTCTTAGATCTGTAAACAAGATGGAGTCAATGAATGATGCAATGAAAAGAGTGCAAGCACAAGAATTAATTCAAAGATTTAGAAGCAAGGAGGATTTGCATCGCTACCTGGTGCAGCAAGGTAATAAACTCATTGAGTAAAAATTTGAATATTCGCCAAAAATTAGAAAATTAATCAAGAATAATCAATAGTATTATGTAATTAATTTATTTATCAATATATTTATTATTCTAATTTACTAATTAAAACCACACTCCAACCCAAATCTATATAATGTTTGGGATAGAGTGTGGTATAGTGTTATTTTTATTTTATATTTATATTATGTTTAAAAATTACATTTCATTTATTAGAGATGACATTTAGTTTATATTAACAAATAATTTATTAATGTTTAACTGAATTTTAATTGATTACATGTAAAAAGTTTAAAATTAATCATTTCAATAGCTTGATAAATAATAAATCTATGAATTCAATAATTTTAAATATAAACTAAATGTCATCTCTAATAAATGAGATGTAATTTTTAAACATAATATAAATATAAAATAAAAATAACACTATACCACATTCTATCCCAAACATTATATAGATTTGGGTTGGAGTGTGGTTTTAATTAGTAAATTAGAATAATAAATATATTGATAAATAAATTAATTACATAATACTATTGATTATTCTTGATTAATTTTCTATTTTTTGGCGAATATTCAAATTTTTACTCATTGTAGCTAATCTTTATTCTGTAGTTGGTTTGTTCCTGCCAATGATAGAAGGTACTAAAATATCATGTGTCTAAGAGCGATACTCTGTGAAGAGAAGAAAGCATTGAAAACTTAAGATGTAAAGTTTGCAGAGATTCCAAACTATCGAGAAGTCTCAGTGAAAAACTTATATGATGATGCTATGAATGACCCTGAGGTTTCGTAGTAGCTGCCTACTAAGAAGCAGTTGTCAAATAAACTATCTGAAAGGAATTATTTCTTTGGCATACTTGTAAAAATCAAAGGTGATTACTTTAAAGAAATTATTCAAGAATCTCATAAAAAGAGGTAAAGCATCTCTCCAGAAGACAAAAACAAACAAGGCATCAATATAAGTGAGAGCTGGCTGTCAAAGTTGCAGAAGCACACTTATATTTCAAGTAAGACTTTTAGTATAACTCTTTAGAAAAATCTCTTACTGGCATCTTCTTGATATAGGAATAGAGCAGCTTCACAGAGAGCGAAAGTCGCAGACAAAGTATGAAGTTATCAAGAGACTTTATTTAAATATTTAGCCTCCTGAGTTAATGAATATAGATGCTGGAGCTGGCAGCAAGAGAAGAAACATAGGAGGAGGGAAGCAACAGGAGGAAGAAAAGAAAGAGAAGCCAGCTCCTACGAAAGAATTTTATATGTGATTTATATATTCATTAACTTAACTATGTAACTAGTTTGTATACATTCACTCTCCCTTCTTTAGCACACTTTATAGCCAACTAATTATCTACTCTCTTCGCTGAACTTTTAATAAAGTCTACTGTATCGATAGGTAGGTTATGTATCAAGTGGTATAGCAGCAGTTTCTTGTAATAACCTTTTAATATACCCCAGTAGAACTCAATTCCATTATACTATGGGCTGTAAGGCACGTTGAACACTGGTGTTATTTAAAGTTGCTCATAACTCTTCCTTGTTTATTTTATCTTTATAACAGAAAGATTATCAACTAATAGTATAATCTCTTATTCAGGGTATTTCTCTCTAAGCTGCTCTAAGAACTTAACATACTGCTCTGTCTTAATTGAGAGAGGATGAATAACACATGTTTCTAAACCAGCATCCTCGCTAATACCTCCAAGAATTGCCATTGTTTATACCTTGACTTTCTAGTCATATACTTCTATGTTGCTATGCCTCTTATACCAAGACTTCTATATAAAAGTGTTGAAGGTAAACACAGCCTCGTCTGCATGAATAAACTTTATATTATTCTATTAGGCGCTCTGCATTTAATTATAAATATAATTTAGGTTATTGTTGTAAAATGGCAGAATGAAATCAATCACTCTCTTGATACGATCCACACCTTTTTATGAGATACCATTACGTTTATAAATGTTAGCAACAGATTTTACAGAGATCTTCAACTTAGGGAACTGGCGGTGAAACATAATAGCTCGCTGGTCGAGAAAGAAGTGAGCCCAAAACTTCAAGGTTTTTTCATTTAATAAGATAGTCAATATGCTTCTATAGAAACTTTGACTACCTCTTAGGCTTAGAATTCAGCTATTATTGCTTTGATTATACAGCTATAAGACAGTGAGAGCGAACAGTTGACGGACTTGGCTTTAAGAGAACTGCAATTGACTTATAGTTTAGAATTGGTTTGACTTAATCACTGTAAATATCACATACATATCGCAATTTAAACACTAAATCTATTTACTCTTCATCATAAATAGACCTCAATAGCTTGAAATCATAGACTCGTATTTAATTAATAACCCCAACCCATAATTAATTCCCAACAAAACAAAGCACTTATAAACCTCCTTAAGGGGTTTTGGGGTTTTGAATATTTATAATATTTTTGTATCGAAATTTCTGTGACGAGATAATCAATGTGATTAATAATATTTCATTAATTTATATAAATATAGTCACTATATTTAAATCTCATTTATAGTAAGCCATAATAATGTTCTTGAGTATATAGTCTAGGTGCCGAGTGGTAGCTTATACACAAAATTTAGCAAATAACTCTTAAGCTCCAACTTTTAAGCAACGGACATCCTCAATATTTTATAAAATCAAGTCTCATAAACTTGAAAGCAGTCTAATGGTGGTATTAGGAAATATCACTCTGCGTGAAGCGCAATAAAGAATAGCTATGCTTTGGAGTAAAAGTTGCAAATGCTCTCAACTGAAACTCTTGATTCATGGAAGTAAGATTCATTGCAATACATGGTATGTGCTCTTGGACACTATTAGAGTCATTGTGTATACACATATAGATTTTTAAGTTATTGTTTGTGTTATCCAAACTACAATTTCAAAAACAAATTGCGGCAAAAATTGCTTTTGTAAACAATTTGCGGAGGCCCATATCTCTGCTGAGGATGGTAAGTATGCTAAATAAATTTTAAAATTATACTTTTCTCTATAATTTTTGCTTTCTCGACATCATGGCAAATGAATTAACCATTAGGAAGATTATTAATAAATTAGAAAAAATTTAATCATAATTTATACTAAGTATTTGTTTTACTGCCTTAATATTCAAGGAATACAAAAGTATACCGATCTAATTAAAAATTATCAAGTTTTGATGTATTTGAATTAAAAAACTCAGGAATCGCCTCAAGAAGCTACTAATATTCTACAGAAAAATTTATAGAATACTTAAGAATAATTAAACTTTTTAATATAGATAAATCAATCATGTCAGCCAATATCTCTAGTCTTGTCAGAATGGTTGAACTAATTAGCTTAGATAGATGAAGAGCATGACAACCTATCTGAATATAAGAGTATGATTATAAGATTTAATATTTTTTAGGTGGCAAACTTTTGATAATGGATATTAACATCGTAGTGAAAAACCTTGATGATACTATTATGAAAAGAATATTGAAACATAAAAAGTAACCAATGCGATGATCGCAAGGGAGCCATTATATGAAGAACTTTCTCTCAACAGAATTTTGGGCGTGAAATGGAAGACAAAAGCGTTGATATTTATCAGTAAAAAGATCCATATGCCTGAGAAGAGAGGAAATTACATTTTATGCAACTAGACCTTATAATAGCAATTTAAAGAGAATTCTCTTTAAAATACACTATTACACAGCATAATCAATTATTATTGGTGCAGTTTTTACACAAAAGGTTAAGCCAGGCTAAAGACGCAATTCTAACTAATCGCCATTAAGACTAAAATAATAGAAATTAATAAAAAGTCACATATGTAAAAGAAGAGAGGCAATACTCAAGAAAAAATAGAGGATATATTTAAGCATTTAATGCACTATAAGATGATTTAAGATTGATTAAATTAAAATAAATTTTAAGTTAAATATAAATCACATGGAATGATGCTTGTAATGAGGAAGGTTTTATATATAATTTAAGATTTATCTACAAAATATAATTATATTAAAATTACTAGATATTTACATCGACGATAAATTTGGTTTTATATAAAATTTACTATATTTTATTTATTTATTAATATATTTCTGTGATATATTAACAATTGCTATGAATATATGGTTTTATGTATAAAAATTTATTTTTCTGTTCCTTAAGGTAATTTTTTTGATTTACCTGCAAGTATTATTAATTTTCTTGAATATCTATATCAAATATTTATACATAAATACCATAAAGGAAGATTATGTAATTAACAATTAACTTTAGTTACCAATGAAATTTATTTTGACCATAGTACTATTACACTTAAACTTTTGATAAAATAACTACCTTATCCATATGGCACAATTTAATGTAAACTTCCCTATATAATATATTTTTCATTAAATCTGTGAATGGCTCCATCACAATTTCATTTTTCTCGCCAACTATTTCATCTTCATACCTCAATATCGATGGCGGTTTGTTTATCTGTAATATTATTATTTTCTTTTAATAAAAGCTAGTTGATAATAATTTTATAGGAATATATTTGATTTGGGAAATGAACTAAAATAAAAATAATTAAATATCGAATTAATAGGAATTATCAAATCCAAAGGCACTCAAAATTCAAATATAAATCGATTCTACTGTAAATCCCGCAATTTTAGCTTGAATTTACTATTTGAAATATTCCTGAATCATCATTTCAAGTGAGATATTTTAATTTTTAGCTAATTTCTAAAAATAGTATAATGGGTTTTTCTCGCTTGGGTGATGAGATAAATTTATTATAGCAATAACAATCACCTTCTCGTTTTAATAATGAGCTGTCCAGAGAGTAAAATTTTGTCAGGGTTTGAAGACATTTTCCATAAACATAATTGAAAGTAATTAATAATTAATTAATTTTAATTTTAATTCATTTCCCCAAATTGAATGTATTCCTACAACAATAATTAAAGGCAATTTTAATCATTAACGATATTAGTCCCATCGCTTTAGATACTATAACTGCCTTTATATTTGCTTGCAGTATATATCTTCTCATCAATATATATTTTCAGTTTCTTATTTGTTTAATCATTAGAGTCTATATGATATTTGCAACAAGTTTATTATTATATTTAAAAATACCTTTTTAAATCTGTCTGTAGTAGAATCAGTGAAGTGGCAAATTCAAAAGAACAATTTATATTACTTTATAATTTGACAATTCAAGCGTCAATATTAAAAAGTGGCTTTGATTGATCATTCTGTTGATATGTCTGTGATTGATGTCTAATATTCTTTATCATAGAGTTTAGTTTCAAATTAATGTTAAAGATCTATTGAAGTAAATAAAATTAAATTTAAAGTTGTGTCTATTAATGACTCTGTTGAAGGTAAAAATATATTTAATTATTATTAAGAAGGTGCTGTAATCGAGAATGTGGGGATTACATCATTAAAGTAAGTAATAAAATTAGCAACAACAAAAAATTGTTTTGCCAAAAATACAGAATGACCTGGTATAATCTCTAAAGAAAAAATGAATTCTAAAACAATTAAGTCGGCCACTATAGATTTTAGCTGCTTATTCTTGCATTTTACAATATATATAATTATTAAAACAATTCAATATGATAAAAGCAAAAGATTAATTTTATAAATATATTTACTTTATATACTTACACTCTTTGAGTAAAGTGAACTGAAAATCTGTCAACTTGATAAATCATAAACATATCATTTTCATATGTAAATTTATATTACTCATAATCTAAAAGTTGAAAAAGTTTAAAGAACTACTCTATTAAGATAGCTTACATAATCTCAAGATATAAAATTTCAGAATCATTAGAAAATGTAGCAATTAATTTAAATTAGTTGCTTAGCTTTGAATAGATTATTAGAAAGACAGAGCAAATAATAAGAATTTCAATGTGTAGTGATTATAGTTAATTCTTCGCATAATACTTAGATGTGTTTTAAGTTAAATTATGGATTTGAGAGTATTAGCCTGAAGACTACAAATTTATGCTCATCCGTTTGTTGTAAGGTCATTAAAAACAGAAAAATAATTTATATGTACAAGGAAAATGTTTTTTATTATATTATAAAAATATCAAGTATAAAATATTTATACTTGAAAAACTTTAATACGTAATTATTCGTAGTTTTAAAAGCCTCTTCTAATGCACTTAAAATACCAATGACTAGTTTATTATATAATTTAAGATAGATAAATGTATATATATATTTTTTGGGGATAAGGAGGTTGTTAAAAGTAAAATTAAATACAAAAATAGTTATTTATTATCGTTAAGTGAGATCAAAATACTAATGGAACTTGCTTTATTTATTGTATATTATTGAATACTCGCTTTTTTAAATTATTTACTGCATCAAAACATAATTTATGTTTGATTAATATTGTTTTAACAATTAATGATTTTATAATATTATTATTATTTCTTGCTAATGAAAGCTCTACCTTCCTTCGCCATGCGATCAGAACCGAGGTACTTTAAAATCTCATTTTCACTTCAATAGATGCTTGAAACTGCTTCATTGAAAACGATAGACCAGTATAGTGGCTTGAGTTTACATGCTATCGTAAATATCACTATTTCACTTTTCAAAATATAAAGTTACAGAAAAGCAAACCATATTCGAAAGGCTCATCAAAAATGGTCCCTTCTCTTGAATCAAGCAGTTCTTATGATCTCTTGAGTATTTTTTAAACTGGCATTGACTTATTTTACCCCATAAATAACAATAAAGAGAGCTTAGAAATAACAAAGAGTACTTTATTTGAGCTAAATAACACTTGGTATTATCGATAAAATACTTAAAAATAGAGAAAACAGAGAAATCTCAATATAAAAAGAAGTTTTTAATATATAACTGGCATTAATTTGAGATTATTTTAATTTTATTTGCAATTCTTAAAATTTATTAGAAAAATGATTTTAAACTTATAATGTAGCTACTGCTTGAATGTCGCAGTGGAGTGGGATTGGAGTTTCATTTTCTATTACTCAAATATCTTTTTAGTTGTAATTGTATAAGCTTATAATATATCGTTGTCATAGCTCCGACTGCTTGCATTCTATTTGTGCTCTTCGCTCTCCCCGATAGGTGTCTGTTCACGCTTCCAATGTCTGTTATTTAAGAGCTGTTAATTTCTCTATTTTAATTTCTTTTAATCTTATTTATCAATTTTACAAAGATTTTGCTTAATGAAATCAGACCATTTCATGCTAGGCAAGTTCTATTGTGCCTTATTTTAAAAGTTATCATCTCCTAACCTCTGCTATTAGTAAAACACTCTTTTTAATTGTTATTATGAGCGTCACTTGTTATTATCACGATCTTGAATTTTATAATAGCTTTTCAATTTATTATCAGGTTCTTTATATGTCATGCTATCAGTAGTCATAATTACCAATGCACATTTTTGGAGTATTTTTTTAATTTAGATTACTGAACTGGCACTCCTTTGCTAATGATAAAGGTTTAGTATTTTTATGAATAGAATAATTCTTTTTATTTTTAAAGAAAATTCAATTAAAATAAAAATAATCTCAAATTAATGCCAGTTATATTATTAATAGCTTCTTTGTATATTGAGATTTCTCTATTTTCCCTATTTTTTAAAAGAGTTTTATCTATATTAAAGATAAAAAATGAGTTTAAGTATATCACTCGCAGCTTTATAAACATTAATCCACAAGAACTCACTAAGCATACATGCATCGCAATTTAATGCTATAAAAGTCATATTGATACTTAAAAAGCAAAAGTGGACGTGAGCGCTGATAATGTAGAAGTATATAAACTTTGAATAAACATTGGAGTGGCTCAAAAATTATTCGTTTTTATACTGGATATACTTACAGATTCCAGAATAGTCTGAATGCTCTAACTGGAAATCTTTAAAGCATACCCGATTCAATAAAATAGAATTTATTCTTTAGATTAGAGAAAATTGACAAGATTTAAACAGAGAAGGCAGCTTAATACATTATTAAGCTTATTCGAAAGATCTAGAAATGTGCAAAAGATTTTTGAAGCAAGTCTATAAGAATTGGGCTATGAAATTAAAGTGATTTTTTAATCATCATCAACCAAGGGACTTGTCCCAATATGGGTATCCTATTGCTTAAATTCCTTATACAGATTCAAGTAAAGCTGAATCCTTTCTGTTATTCACTTTTTATCGTGGCTTTGACAAGCAATACTTGAAGAATTAAAGTGGTGGAATCTAAAGCAAGTCAACAACTTCTAAATAATATGAATTTTATAAGAATAATTAACACAGCTTCGATTGTAGAATTAAATATCATTATACTTTGTTGATAAAAAGAGTTAACAATGCTGAACTTAGTCCTCTGTTACATTGTTAGAGAAATTAAATGCAAGGCCAATGAAGAAAGATGAGGAGAACATACCTCTAGACTTAATATTCCTTAAGCTTAAGATTGAATAGAAGTTAAGATTGATATTTGATTGTATCAAGCACAATAGTAGTGGGAAGCGAAGACGATTGTATGACAAAGTTATTAATAACAATATAAACGCAAATATATTTGCTCCAACGTTTTAAAGAATCTAAGAATAAAGTGAACTTCACATATTTAAAAACATAAATAGCAAATATGCATAATTGTATTATGAATCAATATAATTATTTTCCACTTTTATTAAATTCTTTTTTATTAGAATTATGGAAATATTCTAATAATATTCCAATGATCTCTCATGCCAAGAAGCACCTTTCACCAAATTCATTAAATGTAGAATTTGATGATACAAATTTACTGCTTGCCGCATAATCAATTGATATACTGCATCTTCTGTGTAGTGTTTCATGTTTGACAAGATATACATATACTTATTAATATGCTATAATTTAAATTTTATCATTTATATATATATATAGTAATAGTATTATATAAGGACAGTTTAATCTTAGATGCTTGATATTGTTTAAATCCTTGTCTATATAATCGAAACATTATCATCAAATTTTATAGTTTAATTCTTCTCTGAGCCAAATTCAGTAAGTATTATTAAAATTTGGGCAGTTTGTTTTAGTGGTTGAAGTGATACTCAATCCGTGCAGATTTAAGTTGAATGGAGAAGATAGATAAGTAGTGTTATTAATCATTGCAATTTCTCGAGTTGTTGCTCTAGAAATCAAAAGTAACTTCAAAATACATTAAGTAATTATGTAAAATTATAAAAGTTAAAATATCACATAATTCAAATAATTTCTTAAATATGAATATGCATCATAACTTCTGAAATGGAGTCATATATATATATACAAAAATTATTATAAATAATATAGATATACGTTCTCTATTTTATTTTAAATTGATACCTCACATGAGTTAAGTGAGATATAAATTATTTAATTGAATAAGTTAAATTAAAAAAATTAAACTTAATATGAATAGTTACAAGTCCACTGAGACTATAAGAATTCTCAATTAAATCAAAGAGAAGAGATTGGACATCATAGAAGAAACCATCTTTCAAAACATTCAGTCAAAGTCATGGGTTATAATAAAAATAGAAAATATAGACTTCATAGCTAAGACAATACTCAAACACAGCCTTAGTTATCTAAGTAATCTTCAGAACCTTTATGGTAGAGAAAACATTAATAATCCACCCATGGAAGTGAGAAACGAAACATGGAACTAGATTGAGTTCTTTAAGATGACAGTTAACCTACAGATAACTACCAAACAAACACCAGAAACCTGACCTATATAATCTTCCAAATTGGACAAGAAACAAATCATACCTACAAGCTCTGGCAGTAACTATCATCTTCAGCTCCCTCATTTCTATCATTAGATGAAGAAACGGATCACAACTCTGAAGGCACCTTTGAAAGAAAACTTTAACTATATAAAGCTAATCAATTCAAAAAAACTATTTTCCTTAAAAAAATCCAGTACACCAAAAAGAATCCAATCACTTAGGGAATGGTATCCAAATAGCAATTAAATCCCAAGCAAAACAGACTCAATGCACCATTAATCTTCCTCCAACTCAGAAGATACAAACTCTGACCTCTCCCTATAAAATAGGAACCCCACCTCAAAGAATACGACTCTCCTGATTCTGATCAAAAAAACTACAAAAATAAGTCTTGATGCGGCTAGCTCCAATAATTATTAAACAAAGATCTCACTATTTAATAATAAAATAGTATTCTTGATAATTATTTAAATTATTAAAAGATAGAAGAGATTAGGAGCACAATGGTATCAAAACGAATTTCATACGCTAATTGGGTCACCCAGTTTGAACAATAAGAGGGAATTATCGACATGAACTTCAAGACAAATTTTAAAGTCGAATTCCAACTGATTAAAAGGATGCTCACCCTCCTGGAAATTTGCATAAGAACACAGACGCTTAAAATAAACGTCGTTAACAACAGCAGCAGCAGAAAATTTACAAATAAAATTAAACAACGGCATGGTCCCATGAGCGTCTATTGCCTTCTAGCAAGGTTTTCTTAAAAAATACCTAACAATCATTGAAAATAATACCGAAGCATGAAATAGCGTTCTCATGAAACATAAATTGAAACAGATGCAATGAAGAAAATCCAACTCAAAGTCTTTCTCAGACAAGCCAACTTCATTAAAGGAGATCTCATCAAACTTGCAACAACTAAATGCTTGATAACATTCAGGATTTTTATCAAGCCACTTTCACCATGAGAATGGTAAAGAAGAATGAAAACACACAAATTATCACCACCATAGCCCTCAATTAAAATAAATTCAATAAGGAAAAAAAGAAACAATAAAAGAAGAGGAAACAACGGAGGAGAAAGAAGGAAAAACCAACAAAGAGGTAACAGAAACAACAAAAGAAAAAGATGACGCAACACAAATAGGACATATGATCCTTATCAACACCATTCGAAGCTCTGGAAATATGAGTTTTTTAAATTAATTTTAATCTATTGAATAGTTGAGCTATTATCTAATTACCACAATTTATAAATAAATTTTTTTTAATTTTAATATTGACCAACAATCTTTAAAATATAAATTATTAGAATTTTATGGATTGAAAAACTCAATCAATATTGTTACTTTTAAAATTATGCTGAATAAATCACTGCTACCTGGCACTGCACACGACCTAATAGAGACAGGTTCAACACAACCAGCACAAATTAGTGGAATTTCTGAGGCCATTGTAAAACGTATAAGTTTATATCGTAGAAACAGCTTTATTTATTAATTAATTATATATTAAATTAAAAAGAGAGCGAAATGCCCAATCTCAATACTCACCAAAAGGAACATATCAGATAAAGTGCTAGAACCCACAACTATTACTACATAGCATAATAGATATATAACCTTATCACAGACAGGGAAGAATGGGGATAAATCACTGTGGGGAAACTATTATTCATGGTCAGAAGCATCATCTAGAACGGCCTAATAGACTCCTTCAAGCTTAGAAATGAGATATCACTCATATCGTCCAAGATAAGTTAAACAGACTAATCTCAAGGAATCTACTTGAACTCTTCTACTAGCTACTTTACTCAGTAAAGATAAAGAACAAACACATAAATAGACCAACAAAACCGACTATACAAAGAACCACAACAATACAAGTGGTTAAATTTGAAAACTAACAAGAAGTTCCCCATCTCCACCATTACCACCTAATACCTAGTACACTCTACCTCCCACGATCAAATAGGGAGACTACCACCTACCTCCAACAATCAATACCGACATATACAAATGTAAACCTGACCCATAATACCTAAAAGAGTAACGACAAAGAGAGAAAGATTACAATATTGGTTTTGAAGACCTTAGCGATGGATCATCAGGTTTTCTTGAGTCCCCAGATATCACGGAAGACTCAGAAATGGAAGAGGTTTTAGACTGGGAAGAAGAAGAGAAGACCCCAATCAGAAATAAACATACCGACCAGTACTGGCCGGTAAATAAAAAAAGGTGACTAGGAAAATTAACCTACTATACAATAGTGAACCTAAAACTCTAATCAAATAGTTATTTAAAAACAATAACATAAGATATTCACTATAGCTCACGACTTCGTAATGGCAGAAGACATAGATGGTCCTAATGCAATGGGCACCTATGCATCTAGTAGACAACCAGGAAACAAGATTCCCATAGCTGTATGGGAATATATGTTCGAATCCAGAGAATCAGTACTGGTACTCAAACTAAGAACCGCCTACTCAGGACTATACAAAGTCCTTTACCAGATAGCAGTGGCATTAGCAGCTAACATGAAAGTTTCCTACAACTAAATCATCGCATTACTCCAAGTTTCACTTACAAAGAAGGAATAAAAGAAATCAAAATAGACGCCACAGCAACTAAAGGAATCAAACAAATATTCTCAATCATCTTGAAAAACAATCAGATGAACAAGAACGCCATACAAGCAGTAGGTGTAGACTACGACGAGATTTTTAACTCAGTTTGATTCTAATTCAAAGTACTTACTAAGCACGCAGGCTTCGTAAAGAAAGACCTACTTCAACTCATCACATCTATCTTTAAACAATATATATATATATATATATATAACTTAATCTCCTTTAATTTAAAATATACGAATCACAAATGATGAGACTATCCAAGACCAGAATGTTAGACGACGAAGTATCCAAAGACCAGGAAAGAAATTCAATGGCAACAACAACAGAAACAAAGGAAGAAAAGGAAAGAAACCAAGAAGAAAGAATCAAAAGAGAAGAAGAAGAAATTGAGGACAGAAACCTCATGAACTAGGAGGCACGAAAAGGATTTGTCCCTTTAACATATATTATACTCGTAGGCCCGCTGAGGCTTAGATGTGAGTTAATTATTAATATTATTATTATTAATTAATTATTATTAATTTAAATCAAGGCTAGTATATAGTATATATATTTTTAATTCAATATCTTACGGTCTATAAAAATGAAAAAAAATGTTTTATTTTCTAAAAATTATATTTATTAAGTCAACATCATACATTACAAAGACATAAGGAATTAGATTTTTAATTATTAAATGCTCATCATCAAGCACTTGAGCTTTATTCATATTTTTTCCTAAAATAAAAAGTATATCTATTTAAATTTCAATATAAATAGTATTCTTATAAATTATTAAACTAGAAAGTTAAAAGTTTCACGTACGAAACCCTTTCTTTGGAACCGTCTCAAATCTCTCTTCAAAATACTTTCAAACAATTCGAGAAGCTTTCAATACTTCTCTCACAAGCATTCGCATTCCAAAGAGATTACCTACCAAAAATTAACTAGGTATCACTTACACTAAAAAAACTAAATGATCAAGGAACAAATTGCTTCCTAAGTAAAATGGAAGCCTCTTACCTAAGAAAAACTTGGCTACAATTAGTGAGCTTTAAAGTTTTTCAGAAACGAATTGAGGAACATATATCAACAACAGATATCGACGAGTTAATATATACAACACTCTGCTCTATCAAGAGACCCGAGAGAACTCCATAACAAGTGCTTTTACTACAAATCACAACCAAACTACTTCTCAGTACTATATAGCAACTTCAGAGATCCTTAACTTAGCCTTAATTTACTATTTAATAAGGAACCTACTTAACTCCAAAATAATCGACGCACTCAATGACACACTAGATCGGTATACATACCGAACAGAAACTGATAAGACCCCAATCAGAAATCTTTTCAAATAACTAGATCGGTAATTAAATTAATTAATAATAATAACTTTTAAGTTATTAACAATAAAATTCTAATTAATAAAAGAAATCTGGGATTGAACTTCTTGATCAAATGATTGAATCATACTAAACCTTCAATCAAACAGCAAAACAATTGATAGAGGAACAAAAACAATCCACCAAAATCATAGCGAACAAAGTAACCAGAATGCTAGGGAAAAGTCAGGATAATGCCAACATGAGAATTAAGTAAGAAATCGGTCTTACTACTCGCATCCTCAAACAAGATTAAGAGGAACTAAAAATTTCTATTGAAGCCATAGGCTAGGTACTTCAAAGTAACACTATCCAATAAAAACTGCTCCAAAACTAAATCGTAGAGGAAAGAAAACAAAGCGAGAAAAATTAACCATAAACAAAGTAACCAAAGTCAAGAGCCCCTGTTAAATTCAGGAAAGCCATTATAAAATATAACGCAATCATAGAACACATCTAAATAGATTCAGAAACCAATAGTAGAATGTTCGAACTGATTGATGATTTCTACTACAACAAATTAAAGACCTTCTTTATTTAAATCTAAGACAAATGGGTAGATAGTCTACAATACATTTATATGGCCTTACCAAAAGCAGTCCTTTAACTGCTAGAAGTGAATACAATGAAATTACTTAGAATGGAAGACGATTTAAATGAATCAGACAGATTAAAACTTCAACCTCTTTAAAGAAGACTAATGGAAATGGGGCATAAAAAGTACATTATGTAAAACCATGAAAAGATTGAAGTATTCCTGATTCACTAAGACTTAATGATAGCACTTGCCAAATCATATGCATTAAACTTATCCCTTCCTGACACGACGAGACACAGAGAGCTAATGGAAAAAGACATCCAAGAACTCAGAGAGAGACAAACGCTTCCCCGACAAGGGAAGAAGCAAAGAAGATGATCAAAGTTTGAAAATATTCTTCTTAACATTTATTGGGGGGGGGGGGTCTAAGTCGGTGCAAAAAATTTTTCAAAATCCTAAGTCGGTGCAAAATTTTTTTTCGCAAAAACATCAAAATCCCTAAGTCGGTGCATGATCAATTTTTGACATTATTGATTTATTTTATTATCCTATCCCACATAAAAAGTATCATTGTTAACTAAAATTTATGTCTCAGCTTCTGAATCGGACTCTTTCATTAAATTTTGATCATAGGACACTTATAATATTATTACAAAAATATTTTTTCTCTGTGACAGATATTTGTTTAGGTAAAATAAAAAATATTATTTCATATTTTAATATCTATTTGGTCTGTAAGTAACAAAATTGCGATTAAGAACATCATAATTATTCGCTAAATATAATGATGTCTGACCTAATGATAAAAACCATTGACTCAATTAATTGTCTTTTTTTAAATACTGTAATCAATATGTAAGATTTTTTAATTCCAGACATCATTATATTTAGCGAATAATTATGATGTTCTTAATCGCAATTTTGTTACTTACAGACCAAATAGATATTAAAATATGAAATAATATTTTTTTATTTTACTTAAACAAATATCTGTCACAGAGAAAAAATATTTTTGTAATAATATTATAAGTGTCCTATGATCGAAATTTAATGAAGGAGTCCGATTCAGAAGCTGAGACATAAATTTTAGTTAATAATGATACTTTTTATGTGGGGTAGGATAATAAAATAAATCAATAATGTCAAAAATTGATCATGCACCGACTTAGGGATTTTGATGTTTTTGCGAATAAAAATTTTGCACCGACTTAGGATTTTGAAAAATTTTTTGCACCGACTTAGACCCCCCCCCATTTATTGAAAGGGCTTGTCCCTTATTTGCACTAAAAAGCAAACCAGATCGGGGGTCCCCAGAGACCTCAATGTGATCACATTATTATTATTATTATTATTAGTATTCTTATAATCTATCTTTAAATATATTTTTATTGTAGTTGTACTATTTTTCATTGTTAAGCTAGTTATTTCTTATTTTAATAATCAAATTTCACTAACAACTAATATCTTTATTAAGTTAAATAAGATTTAATTTTTTAAATTAAAAATATCTATTTAACTTGAATAATAGCATAAAATTGTTCTCATTATGGTAAAACAGCCCAGTAAACATTATAATTACTATAATTGCTCTAACTATATTATATCTATAAATATTATGAACTATTACTGGATACATGGCATTATTAAGCGAATCTTTTTGATTTAATAGGAATATCGCTTTTAAAAGAATGATTTAATAGAATTGGCAATTAAAAGATAATTTATTTTATTAAACTTATATTTATTACAATTTGATCTTAATTTTATCTGCATTTATTTTAACATATAAAACAATAACTTGAAAACTTATATCTACATTATTTTATAATAATCTCTTTATAAAATAATTAATTTAAATTTTATATTTAGTTTTAATTTTTAAAAGATAGTAAATTATTAGGACCAATTAATAATTCATTAAGTTGACTTTTTGCATAATTAAAATGAAGCCTTTCTTGATTTTATTCATGATTAATATTACTTATATTAATTTATTATAAATTATTAAATGAAAATAGTTATGTTTTCTCATCTTAATTATATAAAATAAATATTAAATGTAATATACCTCTTGTTATTTGAAAGTTTTATATTTATATTCCCTATTAGTTATTATAAATATATTTCTATTTTTGAAGTATTTATATATCTTAAACACTTTATTTAAAAAGATTATTTGCTAAATTATGTATTGGACAGATGTTGAACACTATAGCCATTTAAACCTCTATAATGATATCTTTAATTAATTATAATCATTAAATTATTTTAAATAAGCAGAGACATTAATTAACTCTTCAAAAAGTTGAAATAAATCTTTTTATTTATAAGGGATTTGCTTAGAATTGGTCATATTATTGATAAAATAGAAAACAATTGGTAAAAATAAAATACACGAAATAAAAAAACTGCCTTTATTTTAATATATGTAAATTAATATAGATTTAAGTACAAAGAATGGGAAATATATTTAAATATGTGACCTAAAGTTTGATTATCATATATCACTTATGATTTAATTAGGCTTTTTTGAATATATTATTTTTAAATTTCCTAAATCGATTGTTGTTCAGCAAAGAAGGTCATTGTGTATATTACCCTAATATTAATGTTAGTACATCTTCAACTTGTATAAATCATAAAGTATATATTGTATATTGCAAGTGCTCAGTTTATTAGCGCATATTTTTAAATTTATGGAAATTAGTAGATTATAATCAGATAAAATGAATTACTTGTTTGAAATTAGAAATAAAAGTTAGAAAATATTGAAAAATAGATACTTACTTTGAGATAATTCACAAGGAATTTAGGTTTTAAATTAGAGAGGTTTTTCTCTTATCTTGAATCACTTTATTCCATTATAATTATAATATAAGAAACTAAATATATTTTACGTTAAGTGATTAATTAAAGTAATTTTTAATTTTCAAAAATTCATGGTTAATATTATTATTCAATGGTTTACTTAGGTAGAGCTTTTTATTATAAAAAATAAAATTTATCTTAATGAGCATTTGTAAAGAGAAAGTCAGAGCAACTTATTTCTAATTTAAAGCGAAAGTATATGTGGATGGCCCGCTTAATATTTGTGAATATGCTCTTGCTTATCAATGTACTATCTTCTTGGCTAATTGTTATTCAAAAATTATTGATAATACTGCCTCCTAATTCATTATAAGTTTCATTATCATACATAAATTGTAATCAGCTCGACTACCACTTAGTTTAAGCCCTCCCCAATTTTTTAGCTTAAAAAATCTTTAAGTTAGGATCTCATTTCTCAAAAATTACTAAAAAAATGCCAGTGTCCTTGAATTTATAGATTAGTTAATCACCTTATATATCCGTTTAACAGCTATATCTTAATTTGTTCTTAATTGAATAGTTAATTTAATTATAAATTCTTAATTAGTTCTTGACAGAATTTGGGATATATTTATGAGGCTTGAATTACTCCAAAAAAAGATTATAATTATAAAAAACCTGTCGAATTAGAATCTTACTCCAGCAGAACTTTTGGGGATCAAAACTTTTTATAGTTTCGGTTTAATTATAAATAGTACTAAAAGGTTTATTTGCTGTTTAAAATGTGTTTATAAAAGGCTTTTGGCGTTTAATTAATTATAATGAATTAAGCTAAAATTAAGATAATCTTTCTATAAAAAATATTTAAATTAAATATATTAATCGGCAAAATTAATTCCCCCTCTTTTTATCAAATGTAAAACGAAAATGTATCACAATCCTATTAAATTACTATTAAAGAGGTAACATTCTATCAGCTAGGTTATATTAAATCACTACTTCACGATTTTTAAGAATACTTTCAGATTGATACCTCTCCATTTTTATTACAGACTCCTAAGGATAATATAATAAATTACTTTAAAACTAGAAGAGAGTTCTTTTAATTCAAAGTATAACGAAGCAGAACACCCCAGAGATTTTTGTCAAGATGAAACTCGCTCTCACACACCAAGCACGATATTGAGACCTTACTTGAGTTAGATTAGTTTTAGAAGCTCGGAAATACAAGTGATCTCCCAATGTTTATCAGCAAGTAAGTTTTAAATAAAACAGCCAAAGGCAACCCCAAATCTATGATTGTAAAATCTATTAAAAGCTTTGACTGCTCTAAAAAGATTATGGTAGATTACTGTCAAATTAGTTAGTACATCACACTCAAAAATGGTAACCAGACGGAAGGAACCTCATCTACAACTTAATTTACGCCTTAAAATATTATGGTGCAAAATCATTATCAGATCATACTTCAAATTACCTTCTAGAGTACATGTTATTGAAGCCCTAAGGGAGGTGCAAGTTCTTAGAAAAATATGTTGAGGAAAGGTTAAAGCTTTATCGAATTCTTAATAAATTTCCGAACAACTTGCTTCTCTAGCTTTTTATGATGGCATGCTTAGTATAATTCACGTACTAATAATGAACTCAAAAGTTGATCTACATATTAAAACGAGCCTATTTGATTAGTCATTTATCAAATATTTTTTTAAATAAATGAATTACAGAATAAATATTCAAAATTAATATATACAAACTAATACATAATTTTTATGTATAATATTAAATATAGATATTTATATAATTGTAATGTTGCTTGTAAGTGGGCCAAAAATAAGAAAAATTTGCTACTTTTGCCCCACTTTTTAATTGATGATAATTGACAGTTTAACTTTACATATTTAAATTTCATATTTCCTCTTAATTTATAATTTAGATAATTTAATATGTTATATTCAATGATTGAGATTATTATTCAAATGGACTAACTTTTACATTATTTCTGATGGGTATATTGTGAATTAGTAATTTAATTATTTTTATATGTCTTAACTGTATATGTCTATTAAATTCAGGATTCAATGATCAGAATTTAAAATAGAACAGAAATTTTTGTAAATTAACTTCCTTTTATAATAAAATTAACTTCATTAATATCTATACATTTGTTGATTAACTTAATAAATCTTTAATCTTCATAAAGTAAAAACTATAAATTATCAAATTATACGTATATAAATATGTTAATTTTGATTTAAATTACAATCAAACAATTCATTTAGTGATTTCTAGCTAAAATTTATGATCATCATGTTACGAATAATTAACTGCTTACTACTATACCCTCAAAATTTGCTATGATTATTTCATATCTACAACTCACTTATAAAACTTAATTTTTAATTTTTGATAATTGCTATTCTATAAATACGAAATAATTTATTTCGAACCTGTACTTTAAAAAGTTTCATGAACCTTCAAGCGTAGCAGCCTACTTCTGAATAAACTCTGGGTCTCGCAAATAACATATTTATCAATGAATTAGAGTAAAAGAAGCTTATACAAAGAATATTGGTATCATACCTTTGATAGGGTGCACATTTATCAAATTTAAGTTGAATAAGTGAATTGAAGAAATATATAAATAAATCATGAATCATACTTATATTAATATTCAAAGCATCAATCAAGCTAAAAACAAAAGTTATGATAATTGATGAATACTAGTAAAAATTATTAAAATTAGTAATATATATATATATAATAGTACTTAAACTTATGTATTGTTTTGATGTATTCATTGTTTGATAATGAGTATTGAGAAATAATTGATTATCAAAGCTAAAATAAGTTAAGTTTGTTCTGAATAGTAATAAGTTAAGAAATATTAAAAAATTGAATGTTAACTTACATTAATTTCTATTCATTTTTTCTGATCTTGAATTAGTGAACATATATATAGTTAAGATGGTTAAATAAGAGAATAATATTTTTTAATTAATAATGATTAGAATTATTAGAAATGTACTAACATTTTGAATTATCTAACTATTATTTTAATATATCCTTAATTAAATTAACATGATTGAGCAAGTTTAAATTAAATATTTTTAAAAAAATAACAAACACAGAATGGGTATACTAAACGCACAAGACCGAGACCTCATATTTATGCTAGCAGAAAATGGAAAATATAAACAACTAGCAGCATACACTATGAAACTCATTAAAAACAATAGAGACCAGTGGGGACTATACATCCTGGAAGCCATAACCTTCATCATCAAAAGAATAGTCAGGAAAGGCCATGAACATATAAATCAGTACCAAATAGAACTCAACAAACTATAGTACCTACCTGAATACGAGGCCTCAACCAACTAAATATGGATCATATAAACCTACTAACTCTTAAGACTTCTGAGGGTAAACAACAAGTTCATTAAACCTTAAACTATAAGCCCTACATCTCTGAACATCACAGAAACAGAAGACTCACCAGCTCCAGGACCCTAAACAATAAACAATGAAAAGAAGGTCCTGACTCCACTTAACTTAATAAGCGAACCTTATTACCCATAAAAATAATACACCGTCAAACCACCCAAAAAAAATAGAAAAGAAAATCATCTACCAAGAAGATGATGACTCTGACTGGAGTGATGAAAAACCAGTCTTCTACAGCGACGAATCATATGAAGAAGACTCTAGCTAATAAACTATCATCGAACACGAATTGCTCCAGGAAAAGTAACAACCCTAAATTTTCACATATGAAAGGGAGTACTACAAAGACCTCCTTAACTTAAGTGATGACACAATTGACAACTACCTAAAATATAATCGTGACGTACTCAATTAAAATTAAAAAAGTGATGACGCACTTAAAATTAACAGTGACGCACTTACAAAAAATTAGTACTAAATAGGAAATAATTAATTAATAAAATAGGATCCAACTATTAATTAATAATAATAAATTATAAAATAAGTAGTACCACACATGAACTAACAAATTACCAAGGCTTAACTCTAAGACAGACTAGACAAAAGAGAAGCCTGCATATCTATCTGGACGTAGAGCATTAACTCAGATTACTATGCAATCATAGAGGAATTTGCCAGATGTCTAAAAGTAATCTCACCTCTAACCAAAGACACAGCAAAAGATCTATATGACAAAACAGATGATATGCTTAAAGCGTATGTAAACACCAACCTACACTTTACCCCATCGAACACCTCAGTAAAAATGCTGAAGTTCTTCACTCTCATCATCATGAAAAACTCAGAGGCCAATGAAAAGAGCTTCATTTACATGAATTTTGAGACAGAAGAGCACACAAACAGAGTAAAAATATACCTTAAATGTCTCCAAAAACACGCATAATTCATCAAATCCGACCTAATCCAATTTCTCACTACAAGACTTAAAGAAGAAATAGCCTTGAAAGAAATCAGCTTCTCCATCAGAATCCAACCACTAGATAACAAACTTAAATTCAAAGAAGCAGATGGGTACATCCAAATTCTAAACGGAAAGAAACCCAAGAGAAAGAATAACAAGCCAAAAAGGAGACAACCAAACAAAAACAAGAAAAGAAGACAGAACAAGAGAGGAAGAAGATGATCACAAAGTTTTAGTATACCTTGAACAGAAAGTTCAAAACTAATTTTATAAAAGGGCTAGTCCCTTACATACATTTAACATGTATATTCATCCGGGGGGCCTTGAGCCCCCCGGATGAGGATTAATTATTATTTATTATTATTATTTATTATTATTGAGCAAGTTTAAATTAACTAATAAAATAATCATAAATATATAAATAAAAAACATGGTTAATAAAGTGGGGCAAAAGTTGAAAAAATTTGATACTTTTGGCCCCCTTTTTACTAAATTTTTAAGTAACTATAGATCAAGTATACAAAATTCATTATAAAAATTATAAAATATAAATGAATAATATCGGTCATTTATTTAATTCTACAATTTGAATATTCAAAAAAATCTTGATAATTCATTTCATACAAAATTGATCCACAAGATATGAGCTGCTCCCAAACACCTTGCAATGATCAAATAAACCTTTTAGATAAATCTTTTAAAAAATGGCCGACTTAGATAAATCAAATTCCAATAAACTTAAAAGATAATTCGATTCTGGAATGTGCTCTAAATTAGGCTAGGAATTACTAACACTTGGATTAATTTAAATCACACATAAATGATATCCTTATAATAAAATGGGATAACTTGGACTAATGTGATTTTTCTTTACTTAACGCTTAGCTCTGTAGAACTAAAAAAGTAAAACTAAAAATGAATTTGCAATATGAGTAGATTAAATAAAATTTATTAACCAAGAAAAGTATAAAGAATCGCTCAAACATTGTTGAATTGATCAATAGTAATCTCCAGTCGCTATAAAGTGATATTAAAGAAACTGAAACTAGTGGAGGATTTTCAGACCAATAGTTTTTTAATTTACTTGAATAGTTCAAGAAATTGAATTAGTTAAATCAAAGATGTATATAAGTTTTGCTATGACACTACTTTAACAAGAGACCCTATTGAAAGTTGAGGGATTGATGGGATTCTTATTTTTATGATTAAAAGAATGTGCATTAATTATGTATTGTTCATCAAGTCACAAATGTTATTTTTAACTTTGGCAATGGCAAGACTCTGTTGGGTGCAACTTGGCAGTTCTACTGGAAAATGGAAATTAAAAATAAGCACTATTATATTGTCAAAAGCAACTATATAATATTGAGAGATAATAAATATTTCTCTTATATGATTATCAGGAAAGTGAGTTAAATATAAGTTAGCTATAACTAATTCTAGAATAAATTAAGAGTGTATTATATGACCTTAAAATATTTTAAAGTATCTAAGCCAAACACTTTTAAGATATTCATAATGATTCTATAGTTATTTTAGATTAGTATAAATGGCTTATATTTGAGAGCTCTCCATAGTAGATGTTCGAAATAATAATTCTACAAAAGAAAGCTAGAATGCTAGCAGTGTTAAGTGGATCATCCCTAGTTAAAAAGACTAGACTTGCCTTGAGTAAACCTTTTGTACAAATGAAATAAAATTCCCAACTATTTACTCATTTAAAAATGATAAGTAGATTTACCATTAAAGCATAATCTTCTCTCAATCTTAAGTAGAATATTGCAAATGCTTAAATGAGTTTTGCATGAAATAAACTGTTTAAACTCTTGTCTTCATTGTTGCTTTCTCTGCTTTCATTATGATAAAGAAGCTATAATTCTTTAGTATGAAAGGAGTAAATGGTTACAAAGCGGGCAAATGCTTAGAAGAAATATTCAATATAAAAAACGCAGGCAAGATATATGCTGTGTTCCTCTAGTCTGAGGTCCAATGACAAGAAACAGATTTAAATTCAGAAAAATAGTGAAATGTTGTGAATATAATAATGCTTAAATATAAAGTAATATTTTATATGCATACTTTAAACTTTTTAAAACTATTTATTAGTTATTTAGTTTGATTAATAATAAAATTAAATATAATAGTAAATTAAATAAATAATTTTTATTTAGTTTTTGCTACAAGAGCCCATTATTTGTAATTATATTTTTAATTTATAACTTTAAGTGTGTTTATTAATATTGAATTATAGAAATAAAATTTTTAATAAATATTAAGTGTTTAATTCATTAATATAAAAAAAAACATGAATATATTCAATAAAAATAACAAACAAATTTGTAAAATTAACAAATATTAATGTTCAAAATTAATAATAGTAATGGCCTTAGAAAGATTAATAATAAAATTTACTGCTTGAGCCATATTAAATATAATTAAATAAATATAAAGTTTAAAATAATAATAATTATGTTTGGATAATAATATATTTATTTTTATAATTTATGTATTGAAAATTTTTTACTATTTTGACAGATTTTTCGAAAGAGATTGCGGACAATGGAGAATTTATTTGCTCATCTATGACATTTTCTCTAAAATGATCAATTCAATAAATTATTGTGAGAGTGGGACGTCAGGATAAAAAAGTTAAATGAAGATATGTGCATTGGCAAGCTACTTGCTTAGATTCTGTTGAAAAGTCAATTCAATTTATAAAGGAATTCGTGATAATGAAGCAAATATCATATTCTCTAAGCTTCTCTATTTAGTAAAACTTTGACAACTGGATAAATGCATGATGAGATGATTATCAATGGATAACTCAGAGGCAGTTAAGTTGGAATTTAAGATGATAAATGTTTGGAGTTAGCTTATATGTTATCAAAATTAATTAAAATAAGCGAGTTATAGAGATGCATATTTAACATTTATATATTTTTAATATATTTTGAGCTTATATATTAACACAAATTCACACTAAGAAGGGGTGGACTCCATAAGTCACAAGAATGATTACATAGTATGCTGCCCAAGTACACGAAATAAGATCGAGAAAGCTCTGGTAAAGAGATTTCACGACAGAGAAGGAGCAAAAAAAAGAGGGAACAAGGAATGGGATTTGTGGTCAGAGAAGCAAGAAAACTATTGGAAAAAAATTAATGAGACATGGCAACACGAGGACATCCCCCTAGGGAGACACATCCAAGAGAATACTTTAGAAATGTGTTTACGCTAAGTAGAAGCAACTCAGTTCAGTGAATCAAAAACATCTCACATGATACTATCACCAATAGTCCTATGTGATAAGGGAATCGTTCAGGTAGAGAAAAGCATTGGCTCAACCAACTGGAAACTGGAGAACAGCAGATTTTGGAGAGATGAACAAGAGGTAAGGAGCATTGAAATACTTGTGAGTTGCCAGAGAAATGTGAAAGGATGCATAGACTGGATAATTATCAGGATTACGAGAGAATCAGGAAACATGGAGGTTTACGACACTAGAAAGAGAATTGGAAGTTTGTCTCTAATCTAAAAATACAAAGATCTGATAACTTCTATAATAGTGGAAATAATGAGGAAGGTGTATAATGTAGACAAGATTGTATAAATACCCGAGACAAAACAAGTGACAGACTCAGAAGGATAGCAGTTTTAATAGCTAATCACTTAGCATTAGAGTAAGCAGGAGAACCTATCTTTCAGATTTTTGCCAAGGATTGGATAAACATGCAAAGATACTACATGATGTTTAATCTAGAAGTAGGGCTCATGAAACTAGAGATTGGAAAATCAGGGGTTACCGTAGACGAGAAGAGTAACAAAATGAGGATCTATAGTAGTCTGAGCACAGAACAGGAGGGGTCCAAGAATGGAACAAGAACTCGATAATCGATGTGTGGGATGAGATAGTTCTGAAGAACGGAGCCCAATTGCAAATGGAACTGATCCAAGAAGAGCGAGATGCAAGTTTCAGTGCAATAATCGAGGAAGGAGCGGAAGTAGAAGACTACATATTTTCATAAAATAGATTGGGGGAAGAAAAAGCAAAATAAGCGATATAGAGAGCAACTAAACCCAAACTAGTCTAAAATCAAGTGGAGAAGGAAAAGGAGATTCCGGGAGCTTAATCAAGATCAATCGAAGAGGAACCAGAGAAGAAAGACCTTAAATGAGCTAGACATCTTGAGAGAGATGCCCAAAGAAACATGAATGAGGAGGAGGAAGCAATTACACAAGCAAAGAAAAACTGAGAATTTCAATAGTAAAGAATTACATTTTGCCATTGAACACTCAAAGTTATTAGTATACATTTTAATTTGCCTTAAGTTATTAACTATCTATCTATCCCTCTATATTAACAAAAGCAGTTTATTAAACTTTACTTTCAGAAATAATTGAAAAGAGGGAAGATCATGTTTAATCATCCATTTTATTATCACATTATAAACAGTAGTAATTTTATAATTATGTATTTTAAATATAGTTAAATTGACATAATATTCTCTTCACAATCCTAAAGATTAAACTATTAAATTATATTAGTAAATTTTATAAAAAATGTTTGTTCATTTTGAGAAATATCTTTGCTCTTTTTATTGCCGATCATTGAATCCTAATTCTAGTATAAATATATAGTTAAGGCATTTATAATATTTTAATTAGTAATTTAAAAATGTCTATCAGAAATTATTGAAAAGTTAGTTCATATATTAATGGTTTTAAAATAATCAATCAAGTTAAATATAGTTAATTACAGTGTCATATAACAATTAAAATGATTATTAATTCAAATGCTTCAAATTATCATTCTTAAAGTGAGGCAAAAGTAAGAAAAATTTACTAATCTTGCCTCACTTTTTTTCACTATATTTACTAAATTTTGATTAAATTATTAAAAAATAATTATAAACAATCATATTCAATAAATAACTTTAATTAGATTTGAAAATTTATTTAAATAACTACCAAATTCAAAAATAATTGATAAATGATGAAACTGAAATTGGCTCTTTTGATAAAAACAGATTTCTCTCAGCTCATATTAAAAAGAAGAACTGTTAAAGCCAATAAAAATAAAACCTATAAATATATAAACTGCAAATTAATGTGTTCATGAATATCAAGAAGCTTCGTACAATAGAAATTAAGCATCGTTAAATAATGCAAAAGGTGATAAGACTCAAACTGAAAAGCATGTTCTAGGTGAGACGATGCAAGCGTAAAAGCAAAAGCACATACTAAGGTTTAAAAAATAGATAACTCAAATAGCAGTAGATTAAAGTTAAAGAATAAACTAAAAAAAGTAAAATATAGAATAAAAGATATTATTTAGAAATAAATCATAAGATTCCAAAAGCTAAGGAATTAAAAATCACACTTTTAGCTTAAAGATTATGGTGAAAAGAACAATAATAAAAAGAGAAATACCAAAATTGAAAATGAAGTTTCAAAGTTCAAAATGTAGTATCAAAATAGATTGAAAGGAAAAAATCAATTTTGATAGCCTTTAAAAAATTATGGTTTAGACAACTAAATTAAGACTTTAGGTAATAAAAATATTTTGATCGTTTATAAGAGTACTTGATCTTATAAGTTTTATCAAGAAACCAAGAATAATATTCTTTAAATAATACAATCCCTATAATTGAACTTATAATCGCTATTACTTTGCGCGAATTGAAGATTTGAAAAACGAATTTTTATATTCGTTCTAAGCGAGGTTCAAATGGGCAGAATCATTATTTTCGGGAGTTGGTGTGAATAAAACATTTCAAACTGAATTTTATGAGTAAAAGCTTTCGGCCTATTACAAAATTTCAGAAAAGGCAAAATTTACAATTGACGCCTCCATAACTTTTGCAAATGACCCTATATCCTGTGTTCCAGTGTTAAACTTTTGATCAAGAGCCCAAATTTAATGGATTTGCAAAATTACAGGTCATCTTATGAATTTCAGCGACCCTCAACCGATGACTCCAAAACAATTAAATTGAGTGTTTAACACACTTACCCATCAATTCCTAGAATAGAACTTTAAATCGCTATAACATTTCTCATTTTTGAGATACGATAATTCTGATTTCATATTCGTGCTCAGCGAGGTCTTAATGACCAGATTTATTAATTTCTATAGTTGTTATGAGATATTAATTGGAAAGTGCAATTAAGCGGGTAAATGTTTTGGTCTTAAACATATTTTAACAAAATTTAAAAATGATTTAATGACCCATCCATATCTTTTGAAAATGTCTATATATCTTGTATTCTGCTGTTACACTCTTTATCAGTAGCCCATATTTAGTTGATTTGCTTAATTCAAGGTCACTTCATAAATTTTCATGACCCTCTCCAAATTTCTTGAAAACCCTAAAATTCTGATTCTAACATACTTGCTCAATCCCTCAAATAATCTTAAATTCTTGTATATTTGCGGGTTTTTTATATTAAATCAACTCTGATTCTTATTCGTGTATAGTGAAGCCTAAATGATTATAATCATAAAAATTTGTGTAATGCTTTTATTTCATTTAAATATCTTATTAAACTATTTGAAATTGTTTCAGACACTTATAAATTATTCTATACAAGTTTTATAAAAGAAATTTATGTATAAACATATGCAATAATAGATAGTAGTTTGTAAATGAGAGTTCCTATGCTATTTAATTTGATAGATGCTTTTATTTAGTTGACATCCTTAATTCCATTTCATTTCATGGGAAGAATTATTTCTAATATAAAATATGGTTCTAGTTTAATATACAAAACGATTCACTTTATCTTAAATTCACAACGAAATTTGAACTAAGAAACCATTTAGATGATCAATGCCATCATAATAATAATTTTGCTTTTATAATTTATGTTTTTTTTTTAAAGTTAATTTCATTAAACTCATGCTTCTTTGCCTATTGTATTTAACTTATATTTATTTCAATTTATTCATTTTTATACTATCCAGGCTGGACCATTCTATTATCATCTTTATTTATATTCCCTGCTTAATGCTATTTTTAAAAAAAAAAGATCTTTATTGTCTTCTAGATCATCAATTTAATCCTATATTATTTAATTTTTTGTCTCACCTCTTATTTTATTTTAGATACATTAGCTTACTTTAATTTAAATAGACAACTACTACAACCTTAAGTTTTTCTTTTTATCTTCTCTTTCTTTGAGATGCTGGCTTCAATAGATAAGTAGACCTGCCTATTTACTCAATAAATTTGTTTAGATTAATATACATATATCTGATTTGCAAGAAATTTTGCAACGCTTCGGTGAATACTGACCTCTTAGTCACATGAGGTTCTTATCTTTTATTCATTATTTTATGCTTTGCTCCTTATCATGATGGATCATTTGGGTTGATACCCACTCTATCTAGGGACATTAGCTCATCACATATTCACCTATTATCGAGGTGAATCCAATCCCACTAGTCCGCCAAGAACTTAAACATATCTTATCTGACCTCTGCAAATTTTATAAAATCATCTTCGGTTAACTTCTCAATTTAGGGAACTGCTGTGACTATAAGTTGATTTCTTTTAAGTTACTATAAAAAATTATTTAGCATATGATTATACATTTTTTTCACTGTTAATTATAAATGTTGGTACCGATGATTTTGTGCAATTTTCGTTACTGTCTTAAGTTAAAAAATCATGAAGAGCCTTATTGCTATCAATTTTTTGTTGAATTTAATGCACTTTAACTATCATAAGATTCATGTTGGGTCCATTAAAAAAATTGTAATTAAACAGCTATTGTTCAAAATTTATATTATATTTGTTTAATTTAATAGGAAATAATATAATTTAAATTGGATTCTCTTATTAAATTGAATGATAGTTAATCCGAAATACAATTCTCCATATAGAGTTAATTCCATTTCAGTTAATACTATTGTTAAAGAGGAAAAATACAAGAGTTTTTAACAAAAATTCTCTCTATTTCTCTAGACCATCTAATAAATACAATGATGATGACATAGACTCTTCTGTTTCAAATAATAATGATGAAGAGGAGGAATTAACAGGGGATGATCTCCAAAAATATTTCACTTCAACACAATAACAATGAGGGAATGCAGGCCTCTAACCCATAAAAATATTTTAGCTAAATGATTTAGACAAAGATTAATTGAAAATAAATCAAGAATTTCATAAAACTAGTGTAAAGGCAAGGGTTAAAGTAGGTCCCTACAATTCTTCTTTCAAGCATTCAAAAGTAACATCCTGAGAAACAAGGCTTGCAAATAAAGTATGATTAAGCACAGTTAGTGCAATAATGGGCTTTTAGAAAACAAGACATTTAGATTGTAAAATTGATACCAACTACTTGAATAGACTGAGAGACGCTGTATGTGAAGAGCTCAGTATATTCCCTGAAAAAGAGTTGTAGTAAATAAGTTAATGTCAGGTTTCTTAGGTTTAAAACTTAACAATGAATTAGGTTTTAAATGACTATTTTAAGGGATTTGGATATAAATAAGCATTTCGAAATAAATAAAGCATGTGCTTAATTATTGAAAAACACCTCTGTCGATGATAATGCGACCCTATAAACTTCTTAATAGAAAAAATAAAGAGATTATTAAAGAAAATGAAATCTAAAACTGATTGAATTGGCTTGTTAAAGAAGAAAATTACAAATATTTAGAAATAAAAATAAGGAACTCATCTTCAAATATGTAGCCACAGCCAAATGTCATAGTAAGCTTAGCTGTAAATGGCGATAATAAAATAAGCTTTTAATTGAATACTTTCATATTTGTAACAAGCATAAGAAGTTTTTAAAGCAAAGTGCAAGTCTTAATTATAAAAATATATACACCTCAGCCCTTGGATTAACATTTGAAATCCAAACTAAAAGACAATCCGCATTCTACTATTATCTAAAAGATCTTCAAGAGTATAAAATAAATATCAACATAGACGAGAGTTTGTTGAGGTTTAGCTCAAATAAGATTGCGGGGGTGTTTAAAAGAAAAAACTCTAAATCATACTACTGCTTCTTAGAGCTTAATGACATTAGTATTATAAGTGGTCTCTGCAACAATAATAAAGCATTTTTCAGTAAATTCAGTTAGAACTAAAAGTAATTTTCCTTTATTTAATACTTAATCTACTAGCAGAGCTGTATAAAACTGATCCTTAGTAGAGAAAGACGCATGTGTTCATGCTTGATAACGCGTCATACCGTAGAAGTAAATATTTATCTAAGAAGCTTAAAGTCTTGCAAATTTGAGTAATGTATCTTGGTGACTCCCTCTCGTTGAGAGGCGTTTCACCAAGGTAAAAAAGGACAATCTATTGCCGAAATAAATGTAGCTTAATAGGAGAAAGTATTAAGCATCTCTAGTAGGAGATAGAAAAAGTCTATGTGAAGGAATCGATTATTCTGGATATTTGCCAGACAATACAAGTGTTTTAATATGAACTGAGCTAATTCTAGCTTTCATAAATGTATTATATGGGCCTTTGAGGACATCACTTTCAGAGATATCTGAAGCCTCATGAACTAATAACTTATAACAATTCCTATGATACTTAAACGAGCAATCATAAAATCGGTTTGGTTTAAGTGCCATAGATGTGGTTGAATTATAAACTAAGATAACAAAACTGAAAAAACTAAAATAAAAAGTAAAACTTAAATTATTTATCTAAATAAGTTTAAATTAAAGGCTCTTGAAGCTTTTTTAATGGAAACATAAAATCTTTGAATGTAAAACAAGTTAATTATATAATAAAAATAATTAAAGGTTTATCGAAATTATATTCGGAAAGGGTAAGTATCTAAATTTTGTCATTCCCATTCTAATTAATAAATTACCTTATTTAAGTGTCCTTAAATGTTTTTTAAAGTTATTATTAAATTTTATTTTTAATTTATTTCATTATTTTAAAAAAAAATACTTATACGCTTTTGCATTCATATTTAATCATTTTTTTTAGTATTTAGCGATTAGAGAAAATTTCAAGATATTAATTTTACATATATTTTTTATAGTTGTGGTTAATATATATATATAAATATATATTACTATTTATATATTTACAATTTTTATATTTATTTTTAGTATAATTATTTATATTTTGCAATTTTATGATATTTGTATAATTACTTTTATTTTGAGATAAATTTTAAAGTTATAAATTATTGGCATGTAACTTTTTTAAACCAAGATAATCTAGTTCTTATTTGATAATAAATTCAAAATTAGGTTGACTACACTATTTTGGTACCAATTAATCACATTCTACAAGACATTTTGACTTTGATTTTGGGTGAATTGTTTAGTTATTTAAAGATGCCAAAATTAAAACTGTTTTTTTCTCTCATTTACGATTGAACAAATAATAATAATAAAAATAATAATTATATCACATTGAGGTCTCAGGGGATTCCCGATCGTTTATATATGATAATATATTGTTAAAATAGTTAAAAATAGGGAATTTGAAAAATTATTAATTAACTTTGATTTATAATTAAATACAACTGCCAGTAATTAGGAGTGTGTGTAATACTAATCAGTTTTAGTTTTAATATTAAAATGATTAATAAATTTATATTAATATATATTATAATTAGTGGTCTGGTCTGGCATGGTCTTTAAGAGACTACTCGTAAATACATTTATATATTTAATGATTACGATTATGTAGAGTATCATTGCGTTGTATCACGAGTCATTTCTCCTTATCTGTCTCAGATCAAGGCTTTGTGCCCTTAAAAGCTCAGCTTCTACAATTCCTTTTGCTACTTATATTTCTGTTTGGCGATGAACTACTTGTTATGTTGAGAGGAATTGTATATCAGCTTTACTACATCCACTGGTGATGTAAACTGATCGAACGTCTGATGTCCGAGAAGCTTGACAGTTAGTTCTAATTCTGCCATAAACCCGTGTCCTTGAGCCTCTTTTCAGTGTAGTATGACTTGTTGGCCCCAGTAGAGTCCGTCTTGAAGCAAATGCAGAGGTAGTACATCTAGTTGGAACGATCAGTGTAGACCTCGATGTGACTGAAAACCGCAATCTTACTCGTCATTACGCGCTAGCACTGCTTCCAGAGGTCCGAGCTCCTCTCATTCTATACCTGTAAATAGAATTAGTGGCGGTTGTGAGACATTGCTTAATACTATTACTGACCATAGAGAATCTTCAAAACAGTTATATGATCACAGTGGCCTCTTAAGGAATCACATCTCAAATTGGTGGTCTCTGGTTTGTTGACTCCATTAGTACTCTACATAATCGTAATCATTAAATATATAAATGTATTTACGAGTAGTCTCTTAAAGACCATGCCAGACCAGACCACTAATTATAATATATATTAATATAAATTTATTAATCATTTTAATATTAAAACTAAAACTGATTAGTATTACACACACTCCTAATTACTGGCAGTTGTATTTAATTATAAATCAAAGTTAATTATTAATTTCTAAAAATTTCCTATTTTTATCTCTTTTAACAATAATAGATTTAAAGTGCCATGAATTTGAGAAACTATTCATTTCTTACTGCTCTGCTGCTGACTTTACTTTCTTTTCTTCTTGATGATGATTCTGGCTTTCTTTGATTTAACATTCTTGATAAGTATGGTTCTACTAATTAACTTTTCAGATGTTAACTTAGTGACGTTGTTGAATGTGAGATTCATCAAAGAGGCTTCGAGTGACTTAATCTATTTTGTATGTAGCACATGTCTCAGAGTAGAACTACAAATATTCTTTGGTTTTTCAATTTTTTGCCTTTAGAATCATCTTGGTTTGATCCCTAGTTTGGGTTTGATATTTACTTTTAAATAATTTTATTCCCAAACTTTAATAAGATTTCCTTCTTATTTTCAATTTATGTTGTGAATGGTCAGGTTTATCGACTTCTTTATTATTGATGTTGAATAACTGTCGTTCTTCTGATGGTTTATATCAATCATTAAGCACTTCAAATTTAGCTCTTGTTTAGTCATTAGTGAGTTCATTCTGTGTCTGGAGTGTTTATGTACTATACTGGGTTTGTGTATCGTTCATTCCGGGTTAGGCTTTGTGTTTTATATTTATGAGGTTAGGTCAAATATACTTTAGTTTTATAATGAGTAATCCTAACTTTCCCTATTTAGTACTGAATATGCTTCCTACTTTTCTTGGGCGACTTTCTCCTATTTATTAGTAAAAATAGCGGAAAATATTGAATCCTAGAAATGGGGTTTTTTTGTTCGGATCTCTGGTTTTTTTAAGCATCTCCAAGTTAAGAGATACTAAAGCCTGGTTTAAATAGATCTTACCATGTTGGTGGGATACATCTTAAGGTAGTAGTAGGCTTTCCCCATAAGTCATAAGAAGGCCATACTGTATTTGTATTATTAAATAGAGTTATATTTGAGGCCTTAGGTCTACACGTGTATTGCCATTTTTGTAGACTTTGAGCTCTTATAATAGCTTTAGAGATTTGTTTGTTAAATAGTGGAATCTCATTGATTTTAGGGTTAGCTGATCCTCTAATTGTAAAACAACTAAAAATGCCTCTACTCTTAGTTGGTTTCAAACGAACTTTTGAATCTTTGTTGTTCTGACTGGTATGTTGGAAGAAAAGTGGGGACCTCTTGTTTCTTATGTTTAAGAAATCTCTAATTAATTTACTTCTCAATAGTTTCAATGAAGCGTGAGGAGAAATAGTTGGTCATGTTAGGTTTATCTAGTGAACAGGATAGTAAGTTGGCTTCTTGGTGATTGAGATTGATATTTAAGAGCCCCATTGTTGTAAAATCAGCTAATTTTTACTATTATTCAGCATTGAATATTTATAGCAGTTGCCCCACGTCTGTTACTTATTCTAGACTTTCATCATCGGTTGTGATGGAGTGGGGGAAGTAGGTTTTGTTGACTTAATTTTTATTAGGAATGTGTGACATATAGACTTATCGTCACAGTTCCTTTAGGTGTAAACCTATTAACTTTTTAAGTTAATAATTCTTTTGAACAAATAAAAATTGTCCAAATTTTAAAAAGAATAATTTCCAATTATTTTATAATCAATAATTTAAACTTATTTTTTTAAAAATTCAAATGTATTGCTACAGTATAATTAATAATTGAAACCTTTTCATAATTTCAATTTTCACTTATTTATCAAATATCTTTTTATTTATATTATTAACTAACTAACACCTTTTTCTTTTTAATTTACACATTATTTCTTGAATATTTTTTTATTTATTCAAATATTTTTCATAGTTTAGAAATTTATTGATTATAAATATAAATATTATTCAAATTCTTATCCAGGTATATCACAAATTTATAAGAAAAGTGATTTTATTTAAATTTTAATTATTTGTAAGTTGAATTTATCTTGCATAGAAAATATTTTGAAAGAAGAAATATGAAATCAAATAACTTCAAATACTTGTCAATATGAACATTTATTTTAACTATGATATTGAAATACCATAACTATATATTAATGTAATTAAGAATTTAATTTTATTTATTATCTAAATCAATGCTAATGATTGATATGAATATTCTATAAAGTTCATTGTATAATTAAACTAGAGTTAAAGTAAATAGTATAATTTCGTCTCTTAAACTTTACTACTTATTACAATAAATATCGCCATTATTTATACGTAGGATGAATTTGAATTTAATAGTTTATTTTAGGATTTCAATTTATTCCAATATTAATTGAATTGCAATTACAATTATTCTTGTATATTAATATTTTTATAAACTCTATAAATTCTCTCATTTAAGCATTCCTTTGTGATCAAGCAAACGATTTTATACAATCTTATAAATCGAGTAGCAACTACTCTTTCATTTACTATATTTGACTATATATTTTTTCTTTTAATTCACTTATATGAATCATTGCAATTGATTCATAAGTCTGATGAGATATTGTCATGGAATCGCTTATTGATCTAACTAAAATACTCAAGTTTTACAAGTTTGCTCTCTTCAATACACGACTCACATAAATCTTCAAATTATAGCTACGATATCCTATTAAAAATCATCAACTTTCCCCAACAACTGAAGAACTAACAATTTCTAATAATGGCTAAGGAAAGGCAGCAGCACATTGGTTTATAAACTTGGTAAACAGAGTAAGATAATATTTAAAGTAGAAAGTCGGTAACTGCTATATATTATAAATTGCTCCAAGCGGAATACTTCCTGGAAAATAACTTTCAATTGCAAAAGAATGATAGTTATCAAGGAGGTATTATTATTTGATTCTATACGGAAATTGATACTGGGGCTTTAGAGAAGATAATCAAGGAAATCTTAAATTTAATTTATAATTTAATTATTTTTATAACATTTAAAATATTTTAAAAGATAAATAATTTAGTATAATAGGTATGAGCATATATATTTATTGACACTCTGCATATAATTTGTTATTTCTTTTGTCATCTTCTTTAAATAGGAATAAAACTTGCTTTTGTCGCAATTTTAGACGAGTCTACCCAGCTTACATCTGAATCATCAAACTCATACCATCACTTGTTTATGGGATTTTGATAAAAGCAAGTGTGAGGGCCACCATTTAAAATCTTATAATGATTATTCATTGTGTATAAATCTGATAGCGTGTTAGAAGAAATCATTGAAGCTTTAGTAGAATTTCTATATAGAATTCTCAATGGCAACTGTAGAATTCCAAATAATGGTCTGGTGTTTCAGCACAAATTTTGTGGCTTCATCACCTGCGTACTAAAAGTGAAATCTCCTCAAATTAATCATAGCCATTTTAAGGATGGTTGAGCATGATACAATTGAATACTTCAGTCAAATATGTATGCAATTCATCTTGATGGTGCTGCAGTTGTCTTTTGAACTGAGTAGTTAAACTTTAATGCGCTTCAAGGTGTCTATACTCACATTCATATTTACTAAACTTTGATTTTAATTTTATATTAATTTTATATTTATTTCACATACTTTTATTTTAAATCAGGGAGGTAAAGAAATTCAAATTATAAATATAAAATAATAGTAATAATAGTTAACAATGGATGTTAAAGTTTCATAGACGAAGGTTATTTGTACTAAAAAGCTTGATTAAGTGGATATATATATATTATTTTATAGCATTAATTTATTTATATTATCTAATTCTATTATCTAAATATTCAAATAACATAATATTTAAGAATATCCTAAAAAAATATTTTTTATATTATAATTATATATCTTTAAAATAAATTATTAAATCCTCTTAGAGAATGCTGTAATTTCTGAAGATTTTGTAATAATGATCATTAATTTCTGGGACTTTTTCATTGGAAAAAATGGAATCATTAGATTTGTGTAGTTGGTAATATAATTAGAGGATTATTTATAAAGGGATAAATTATGTCCCAAGCAATCTCATAGTTAATTACTTTAAAATTGACACTAGTTCATTTGGGATAGGCAGGATCAAGAAGACTGTGAAATAAATAGCACTTTAAATACTATACTATTGCTGGAGAAGTTGTTAAATAATAGAGATACAGAGTTCAAATTTAAATGACAAAACAAATATTTCAATGATTTATAGACCAACTCATTTTAATATAAATGTATATAATTAAATTTGTTCGAAATTCTACCGATACATTTTTAATTATTATATATTATTATAATGGCTTATATATAAGTTTTAACGTTCTCTTCTACCAAAGTATATATATAATTATTTGAGCGTTGGTAATTGTACAATCTATTCTGAATATTGGATATGTAAATTTTGAAGCAAGTCCGAATGTTTGTACATTTGATATTTTAACCACTGATATCAATATTTTAATCAATTAACATCTTAGTTTTTAATTAATCCAGTTTATCATGTAGTAATATAAAAAATCAATCAAACAAATGAATAAAACTTATTTGTAAATTAAATGATAAACTTCCAATGTATAAGTTGGTCATCAGGAAAACTTATGATTATTTTACAGACAAGAAATTTGTCATTTAAGGATTTTAATAAACTAATAACCAGCATAATATCGTATATTTATCATCTCTTACTCAATAAACTCCAATCAAAAATAGTGAAATTGAAGGTTGCTCGATGGTTTTTAGTTTCTATTTGAAGAAAAGTATGCCATTTTTTCAAATAATTTATCTATTGATGATAGGATATAGTTTATTGTAAATGAAGATGTTATAATTAATACTTACTATCAATTACAAGCGAAGCGAGCAACTAGTGGGGTCATGTCCAGTTGACTATTGGAGCAAGAAAAAAAAAAATTCGGGAATCACATATAGGAAAACTTTTCAGTCGGTCCCCGAATGCCTTTATATCTGATGTAAAAAAATTTCACAACTGGCCCTAATAGGTTTTTAAAAAAATAAATAGGAAAAAAAGATAGCAAAAATTTCATATAAATAAAGAATGTTTATCCCCATCTTTAAAGTGGGTTCTATTTGATATAAAATTGATAGTAAGTATTAATGATTACCTTTAGTTAAGAATGTTTAATCTATTAGAGATCTCCAATTAAATTTAAATCTCTATTATTTAATTTCTCTAATTCACTAATTTACTAATGGCAATGCTATATAAGAAAAATTAAGTATCTTAATTAGCCTAGTGATTTCCTTAGATTCTGCTTCAGTTTATCTGGATGAGCTTAAAGAGCTGCAAGCTTTTATTGCTTTGACTAATTATAAAACTTACCTCCTCCAAGAAATTTTTCATTCTTGGAGGCTGATCATCTAGTTTGAGGGATCTTGAGAGTAAGTCTCCATTTATTTTATTTTTTAATATTTTAATTTAATTTCTAATATTATTTCTATATTAGACAATTATTTAGATGATAATCTCGCTGGACAATTATTTTAAAGTATCTACGTCGATAATTTTTTCTGATAATTTTCATTTATTTTTCAGCAATTTCCATAGAAACATTTCTAATTAACTTTGAATATTTCTTGATAGATTTAGCTATATTCTAGAATGATTCAAAAAAATGTTCTTTTTTTCTAAAAAAATAATTTTTCATTAAAAAAATCAACTAAGGATATAAAAATAGGGACCCAAAAAAGCAAAAAAGATAAGCGATAAATCCTTACGAAACTATGATAATCAAAATGGATTTTTGAGATTCCTGAATTTTAGTAAGTATAGATTAAAAAAATGTGATTTAAAAAAAGTATTTTTAAAAAAGTTAATTAAAAATAGCAGAGAATATAGCATCTGCCACAAATGGTGTTTTGACTTTATTTTTATTAAACTTAGAACTAATCATAAATCATATAGATAGAAATCACTGTCTTCCAGACTTGATGTTTCAACTTTGAACTCCTAAAAATTTTTTGAAGGTTTTGAAAGTGATAAATCTTGAATTAACGATTACATCATAGATATAAAATTAATTCTTTCATGATTAATGTTAGTATACTCTCTTAAATTAATTTGTATTTTTTTATAATATCATATTCAAAAATATCTTGTGCATTTGAAGAATAGTATTAACATTTTATCATTTTATATTACGATTCAGAATAAACCAATGAATGAAAAGTTTATTAAGTATAAATGTGAAGAATCATTCAAAATAGTAGATGAAATAACAAATCAGTGATTAACTAAGATCTGAAAATGTCTAAAGTATAAGTATTCCCCCCCCCCCTGTTTTTTTCTTGTGATGATATATGAAAGCTATTAAAAAAGATAGAAATAAGATTCTTGTGAAGGAAATTAAAAAGTTTAACAAATAAATCAATTATAAATTTAGAGTTAGATAAAAGAGAGAAATCGGCTGTTAAAAGTAAATTAAAATGCTTATAGTAAGTATATGTCTTAATTAAAATGTTTTAAATTTCAAATTCTTTTATTTAATTGGTATATATTCTTAATTTTATTATCAATACTTAATAAAGTATGCTTTTTGCTTAAATTCTGAGGAATGTAATATTAATGTATTGATTCTGGTAGTTTACAGAAATACATACATTTTTAATGCTAAATCTTTTAAAATAAAGTACCTTATTTCTCTATAAGTAAAAAATACATATAAAAAATTTGCCACAATTGTTCATTCTAATAATAGGGAAATTTATAAACACAATATTTTAGTTATTAAATTGATTTGTTTTAATAAAACAATAAATAATTTGACGAGCAAAAATAATAGTGGCAAGCCAAGTTAGAAAGTCAATGTATTTGAAAAAGAGTAAACTACAGAAGAGGATAAGAAGTAAATTGATTAAGGTGTTATAAAAAGCACGCAAAAAATATAATTTATTATTCACTACTTAATTATTTATCAACTATAATAGATCTCATATATTAATAATCAGGTACTAATAAATAAGTCACAAACAAAACATAACTCTTAATTTTTAATAAGCTGTTATTCTTAAAACTTAAACCAATGACATTTTTCATTCAAATTTATTCACATCTCTGATTTTTTTAATAAAAAATCAGAAGTTCTTATACCAACTGATTAGGTAAATCTATCCGTAATAATTTTGAAGATGATCATTGATAATTTATATTATAATATTATTAAGTATTAAATATTTTTAATAGAAAAAGATAAATTACCTCAAAGAATGAGAAAAATAGGAGAATTCAATAAAATTACATGAAATTGAAATATAAAGATTATAATCTACTTCATATAACAGGCAATACGTATATTTAAACTTCTTTCATAATTTTGGAATTACCCCACTATCAATAATGATATTGTGCACTCACGAATTCCTATTTTTACTTTGAATAAAGTTATCGAGTAGATTATTTTTTAGAAGATAACCACTCTTCATTATAAATAGAATATTAGTACGAAAAACCAGTAGTCAAAGAGCGTATAGATTTGTGATTAAATTAATTAGAAGTATTAAAATATAATCCAAACCAATATTTGAGAAAGAAGTTATCATTATGGGGTTTTAACAAAGTAATTAGTTCAAGAATCCTAGAGATCTTTATCGTATAGATGTATCATTTAACTGACATTTCCCTAGTCATTCTGTTGTCTACTGCTTCTTAGGTGTTTTAGTAATATTCTTTGAATCCTTCATATATAGACAAATAATGATTTTAAATATTGGTATTGAGTTAACCTCAGCATTACCAACAAAGAAATTTGATAAACATGACTGGGATTTACCAGGTTTAACTAATGAATTATTTTAATAAGTTTAATTAATGGAGGGTCTGAGTGAGACAAGAGTATTAAAATAAAGCAGTAAGCCCTCATTTTTACTGGACCCCCTCTAAATCATATATTAAGACGGCTTGCAAATTTCCTCATCTTGATGATAAATCGTTTACAATACTCTCAGTATATCTTGCGTGTTGAGTCAAACGCTGCTCTCCATTTATATTTAGCATGAACTCTTTTAAGTAACTAGCAAACTTAGTTGTAGTTTTTTTATCAGGACAAAAATTAAAAATTCTTTTGTTTGAAGATTTTTTTCTAAAAAATTGACTAAAAAAACTTAGACAACCAATACAGATTTAGGTTTAAATACCAATTTGATAAATGGCATTCCAATACATTCTAACAACTATAAGATTTAATATGGTTTATACTTAGGCAGTATTTAAAAAAATTATTGATTAAAAAATCACTATTAATTCACAATACATAAATGAAAAATTGGATAACTCAAATCGACCATTATTGTCAAGTATAATAAATATTTCCTGAGACAAAATTACTATGTTTGTACCTTTAGATGTCACCGTTAATATAAGAGACCCTTGTAATGCCAATACCTGAAGTGGTGTTAAGATAAATAAACATTATGCATTTACCATCAACCATACCTTCTCTCTAATTAGTAGATATTTTCTACTACCTATCAAGAAATTTTTATGCTATGGACGTACAAATAAAAGTATTCGTAAATTAAAATTTGCTACATTAAAATTTCATATGCAAAATCGTTATAAGTTTCATGAATTGCAATTTTTATACAAAATGAAGTATATTAGATTATTTAATTTGTTGCTTTTTGACTATTTTTAATTATAAACTCATTTTAAGATATAAATTTATGACTAATATCAATTAATTTAAAGTTAATTTAGTATTAAAATTATTTAAAATTTTGATATGATTTGAATTTAGAAATCTCTTGAAATTCCTTGAGGTTTGTTTATAAAATTACTAACAAACAGATCTATCAATTTATGAAAAAATTTTATTAAATTTATAGGTATTACTTTTATTAAAATGATTAAAAAGACACTTGAGATATATCATTTTAAATAATTAAATATCTAATTGCAAAGTTTTTATACAATAAATTGCAAACTTAAAAGCTATTCGCATAATTATCTGATAAAAATATTTTAATGGCATTTATATTAAAAACATTTATAGCATAATTTGCCTGCATTTCACTTCAAAATTAATATAACATTCAAAATTAAATATTGCAGCTTATTTTTAATTTTAAACTAAATTATTTAAAAATAACTTATAAAATACCCAAAAAAAAGAAAGAAATTTAAAGCAACAGTAGTTAATCAATTCTATTTTATATTCGAAGCATTTATTGGGAAAGTTTGATATTATTTTGCTCTAAAAATGTTATTACAATATATTATTGCCTCTGATAATATAGATAAGTAATGATTAATAATCTATTAAACATACTTGTTTAAACAACAACATATACTATAATGTGAATCTTATATTTCATTTTGAATTATTCGAGAATAAGCTTGTACTAAAACATAACTCCAATTTTATCTAGCAATTTAAATTAGTGAGTATCTTCCTTCAAATTGCATGATAATTAAGATAATCAAGCTAGATTTAATATAATAATTTTTTGAAAATATGCAACTACATTTATAAGAATTTTTTTTTGGGTAAAAAATTTAGAATTGAAAAATATCAAAAACCATTTATATGTGATTATATAAAATGTTATTAATTTAGGTTGAAGTTGGAATTAAATTTGTGTCTCCTTTGACTAAAACATATAAGATGTTTTTAAAATTTACCATAGTCCCTGAATCAATCAGCTCTTTAGCTAATTGAGATACTGATTTCAAGTTATCTATAACCTCTTGAAACTTCTCTCCAGATAATTGATGCATTATCATGACAAGGAGTGAGTAATTATATCTCCAAGCCTCTGCTTTTAGCTATCCCGTGCAGTTAGCCAAATTAATATAGGGACATGAGTTTGAGTCAGTTTATAATGTTTAGGTTCCTTATACTTGTGCTCTCTAAAAGTTACTGATCGTGCAATATGAGGTATCTTCAAGATTGATTTTGATGTATTTAGGTTTTAGGTACAGATGTACAACATTTTATTCATGAAGCTTGGCTATTGCTATAGCCGCGCTAACTATGCACCTCCATGTGACTAGTCTACGATGCTGGAGAATCAGTAGGTCACCCAAGTTAAAATCATAACTTTTAAGCCAAATTAGGAGGTAAGTTGGGATAAAATAAATGTTGGTAATGGAGTCTAGTTTTTTGTTATTGTGTTCCTTTAAATTTAGTTGCCAGGTAATATCTCTATAAACTCTATCACGATAGAGTGCTTCTTAATTTAAGCTTATAATTTGGTGTCTTTCTAGGTGTTTATATTTGATACAAGGTCATTTATTAACCAGTTCTTCAATTGATTCAATGAGGAACCCATTCTATTTGCTTTTCTACTTGATAATTTTTTCAAAGTTTTGATAGTTTCTTGACATGCTTTAATCTTGTAGTTAATTATCAATCAATTCTTACTATTAAGAACTTAATGCATTTATAGAGATTTGCCTTCATTTAAATCATCAATAGTAATGGGGTTGAATATAGGGTCCAGCTATTTAAGTTCCTCATTTTAATTGAGTGCCCCATCGTTATCAGATTGAGATCTTCACTATTACCTAGTTTTCGTTTGTTTAAGATCCAAGTTATATAAATACTAGACTACCTATAAATTAAAATTTGATATTAAAAACTTGTTATTTACGAATCGAGGATAACCTGCCTCATAAAGATTAGTTTCAGAATGAAAGATTAGGTGCCTCTTAAGTTATGCAGATGGGAATTTACCATTAAATTTTTTTGACAAATATTACAAATGTATCCTCCCTTTAGCTTCTAATGGAAAAACTTCCCTTACTTTCAAGAATGAGTCTTCATGTGTCTGGTGTATTATTTCTTAGTAAAAATTTTGTCACAAATAGTACAAGTATAAGTAGTTGCAGATTGAGATTTGGTTAGCTTTTTATATTTCATTTTCCTGAATTAAATTTTAGCCTTAGTTTGATTGATCAAGCCACTCTAAAATGCAAAATGAAAAATTTAGTATCTTACTCTCTTCTTAAGCGCAACTTGAAATTTCGATTACAGAAGATGAGTAGTTATCATTTGAATTTAAGCTGCTCAGTGATGAAGAGTCCCAGCTATTTTTTACGTTTTGGTCCCATTTACTTTCAAATAGCTTTATTAATATAATTATTAATAGTCACAATTTTAGTTATATTTAATCCTTAATAGTAAATAAGTTATAAATATAGTAAATACTTAGCATATAAAGGAACCCAAATTTTATCTTAAACAAAATATAATTCAAATTTAAGTACCAAATATTATTTTTAAAACCCTGAAACCAAGAAAATCAACTTTTAAAACCCTAAAACCCCTCCTCAAATGTCCCTGTGGGGACTCCCTAGGGACATTCACATTAAAAGGGGAACTTAAATTGAAAAAAATTGTGCTGAATTAAGTACATAATTACCATAAATCAAAATCTTCGAATAATTTATCTTAACAACTATAGCAAAATTCTAAGAGAATTACAAAAAATTAAAATTGCTGCTTAAGCTACCTTGTAGCCAATATAAAAAGGCTATTAGATTAATAATCAGGCTTTCTCAAAGAAATGAGAAGATTAAGAAATGCTGATAAATTAAGATTGTTATTAATTAATAAACTTATGGAAAACACTCAAATGAATAAAAACAGTACTCAAATAAACACGCAAATCCCATCTAGGTAATTAAAAGGTCAACTTAGTAGTAAAGCTGACTATTTCAAATTTCAATGTAATTATCAAACTTTTAATTGAATATACGCAAAATGTTCATGCCTCCTTATAAAAATGCACAATGTAATTTTTTAAGAGATATTCTAAAAGGGATAAAATACTCATTAAGTCAAATGAAGAACTTTGGATTAACGTTACCTTTTTCCTAAATTAAGCTTGAATCGAATATGGGAACAAGTCAAAGTAGATGAGGAGTTAAGAAGTACTTAAATATTTACGAAGAATACGATGAGCTGTCTGATCGGAATTATTTCTTTAGCATTTTAGGAACTGTTTGGAATGAGTATCTTTAAAGGTTGGTTCATGATCAATAGTAAATAAGAGTTATGGGGACACAAAAATCAGGGGCCTAAAATTCAATTCTCATCAGCAATGAGTTTTTGGAGCTTCTATAAAAAATCCAGCCATTTCAAGTAAATTAATTAGTCTTAATAAGTTAATTATAGAGCGAAAAGGTCGAGCACTCTCACTTCTTAGACAAGGGTGATCATGCAGAAGAGCACCTAAAAAAAGAAAATTGAATGAAATGTATTTTTCATACTCTGACTTTATTGAGAACTCAAATTAAAGTTAAGAAGAACGCAAAGAAGTACAAAGAGCAAGGAGCAAGGAACAAGGAACATAAATTCGACTCCTTAGAAACAAAAGTTTTTTAATATTTGATGTTTATTTATAAGTTGCTTATAGCAAAATTAATACTTAATCAAATTTTTTCTATTAAAGCAACTTAACTTTCCATTTTATTTATGTGTTTTTTCTGTTTTTGATAAGTCTTCTTACTTAATATTCAGAATTGAATTCCTTACTATTTAATAGTGTTCCTTGTTTGAGAAGTTTAAATTCTTTTCAATTACGTCCCTCTTATAAGAATATTTAACTCTTGAAAAAGAATAGGGTGAATTAAATATAAATCTCCACCCATTATCAATTATTTTTTGTTTGAAGGCCATGTTATGATGAGCACGCAAATTATCCATGAAAATTACAACCTTATTGCCCTTTAATTTAGGTTCAATGATTTCCAGTCCAAACATTAAATCTGGAATTTTAATTGATTTATCCTTTATAACAAATCCTAAAAGTCCTAATTGACCTGAAATAATACTAATGAAGCTAGCGTAGAGATATAATACCCTCTTTAAGTACATCTTGATTAGCGTAAGGACCAGCCCATGACCTCATAGATATAGCATGGGGCTTAAAAATTGTTTCATCTAAGTAGACTTAAATTCCCTATAGATAAATGCTTAAAATATCAATGGGTATTGCTGAAGTTACTAACTTTTATTTGAGATATTTAGAATTTGTAAGTTTATAAGCTGACTTCGCCAATTTATATTTAACTCCATTAAAGAGATAAAGTTTTCTTAAACTCGAGGTTTAAATTCTTTTATCAGGAAATTTGCGATGGAAAATTATAGCTCTATCCACTAATGAGTACAATTTTAGGTCTCTCAAAGTTGTTTTTTTTACTAAATAGTTTAAGTGATTTATTTATAAATCTAAAGTTCTTTTTTTATTCTTTTAACTCTTTTTATACTTGACCTTATGATTTATGCAAATTTTTCGTATCTAATTTTGGCTATAACCAAATATTTGCCCAATTTATTTATAAATGAAAAAGATGAATTAAGATTTTTAAGGATCTTAATTATTGTATCAGAGTATAAGTATTTGGGCCCTGCATTAATCATCAATGTTTCTTTATTTGAATATTTTCATTTTTATTTAATGTATTTTTTATATTTAATAATTCTCAATTTTTAAAGTAAATAATTATCATTATTATAAATAAGACTTTAATAATTATATACCCTAATAAACTCAAACAAAGCTTGTTAAGAATGAAACTCTAAATGCATAGTCTGAAGTAAAAAGACATATAAATATAGCATAAATGTGTTAAGATACTAACAAAACCATCTTTTAATTGATTGAGATGATCATTTTTGTTTCAAAATAAATACTTAAATATAAACTTCAATATTATTTTCAGGTTATCCAACTCAAATTAAGGTTGGAACATAATAAACCTAAACTTTCAAAATTAAAATATGGGTTTTTTTGAGTAATTTTAGTATTTTTTATATAAAATAATTGGTATGATTGCAATATGTTGTGGGTGTAAGTTGGGAAAATGGGAAATGGCCATCGAACGAGCCCAAGATCGTTTAAATTGGCCATCTTTAACTGCCAATATTTTTAATTAATTTTAATGTTTTTTATATTATAATTTCCCAATTTCGAATGTATTCCTAAAATATTATTTTATTATTAGTTATACATGCATATTAAAATAATGTCTTGAAGTGAATTTGAGAGAAATACTTATTTTCAAAAATATTGTAATTTAGGTATAGTCTTCTTCTTAATTTTACTTTTTTAAAAATTATATTTTTATATTGTTAATACATCATTTTTACAATCTTATCTTTAAAATTATTGGTCGATATTGAAATTTATTATAATTGATGGGACCAAATGTTATTTAGTGAGATAATAATTAATATACTTGAATAAGAAATGGCTTCCTATATATTCTAAATCAATCATTTCAAGAGCGCTAAGATAAAAAGCATTAAGTCCCAAAATACTCAAACTTTCATCTTGCACCTTTGAAGTTGTTTCTTATTTGTTTTCTTTGTTTTTTCATATTTCCTGCTCTGTTATTTCTTTTGGAAATGGTGGCACTATCAAAATTGTCTAAGAATTTATAGGAGTGATTTAAATTCTTGGCTCGCACTTAATTGTATCTTATATACTTCTTCAACATTTTGGGATGTGTTATACATAAATCACTCATTTTATTAAGATATTTTGAGACTCTTAAGTTAATTTTTTACTCTACATTTAAATAATTTAGTCTCCCTATGAATCATAATATAACTCTTACCAATTGTACATTTATTTTTATAAGAACCAGCATCTACAGAATATTCATGAATACTACGTGAGTTAGCTATACCTTTATTTCTATTTCAAATAGTTTTTAGCATAAGCATTCTTTTACATTAAAATAGCGAAGATAATTATAAGCTCCTGAATAGAGATACATATTTATCTATTGAAAAATATTTTTTAGAGTTGTGATTTTTTAGTTGAATGTTACATTCCAAGATTTTGAATATTTCATGATAAATGATATTCTATTAATTTACCGTTTTTTAAATATATAAAATTTTTAAAAATAGTCTTTAAATTATTATAAATTAACCAAGAGAGGCATCTTTAATTTTAATTACTTGTTTATATGAAGTTAAAGATATAAAATCTATAAATCAATTTCTTATTAAGCAATTTAAATTTCTAACTAGAAAAGTCTGATTAATAATGACTACTATATACTAATTCTTTCTCATCAATTTTGTTTTAATCATTATTATCTAGTCGCATATAATTTCATATTCAATTATTTATAACTTAAATTCTCTAGATCTCTTGCTAAGAATATTTACATACAAGATGAAGCAAATACCGTTATATAATAAACGGAAGAATTTCTAAGTTTCAGTCCGAATAATTGTGGTGTGGATATTTATCTAATAAAAGTCATTGCATACGCGAATTTTAATGTTTTTTGTAAAGGATATGTATAATATTATTTTTATTATTAATCTTAGATGCAGATATAGTTTTAAAGTCATGCTTAAGTACGGGGGAGTCTAAATTCAATTAATAATATTGATAATTAATAAGTAGAGATTTTATTTAATAACCTAAACATGTTATTATTTTTCAATATAAATTTAACAGATAAAGATTTTATACTCTCATTAAAGTGAATCTGATTCTTAAAAATAATGAAAATAATATCAATAGAAATTATTTTACTCTTATTATTTCATTCTCTGTATATGATTTTATTCATTTAATAGAACAGTAGTTATGTTATAAAATATTTTTTGTTGTAATTTCGAATAAATTAACATAATTGAATGATCACTAGTTTAACATCTGAGTAAGTTATTCCTCTTTAATTTTAGTTTTATTTTTCCACTTCATATCATCTAAACTAGCAAGATAAAAGAATATTGTCCTTTCAACATTGGCTTAATAGAGACTAATCAGCAAATGAAAAGAATGGGAAAAGATATTAAGTTGTAAATCTTAGAATAGTTTATTTAGTTATCTCAAATATTACTGTCGTTTAACTGTTTTATTACTAAAATAAAAACTAAAAGCAATATTCCTATAAATATGGGAAAAAGACACCATATTAAACTATCTAAAATTTATACATATAATTAGAGCGAGATAATTAAATTCTACGAAGTAGGATTGTATTATTAATAATCATACAGTTATATCAGATCCAAAACGACTTGGAATAATAATTCTTTGCTTCCACGAATTCAGGGAAATGTACGAAAATGAACAGTATAAGTTATTAGCATAAAAACTCAAATTAATTGCTCACGATAGGAGACAGATATCTCAAAGAGAGGAATCAATAATAGAAATACAATAAAAGAAGAAGAAACAACCAAATTTAAATTAGAAAATGAAATTAAACGAATATTTTAAATTTAAATTGGGACCCCAAATACAAAATAGAATGAATCTTTTTTTTAATTTATTAATTAATTTTTATCTTAAGATTCATCGTATTTAATTATTATATATAGTCCAAGACGATTGAAAAAAATATTATAAATTTGATTAAAAGCTGATATTGGTTAAAACTAAAATAAAATAATCTTCATTCTGTTAAGCATATTATTTATTTAACTACCATTATTTGATTATTTTCTCAACCGTCGGCATATTTATAAAAGTGCCGACGGTTGCTGCGATTCTACAATATATTGTATTTTTCCAATCAAAACCCCAAAATCCCTTAATGAGGTTTATAAGTGCTTTGATTTGTAGGGAATTTGTTAGGGGTTGGGGTTATTAATAGGTTTTAATGTGAAATTTATAGTAAATTTATTTAATTTAATCACTCAAAATGCACTTTTGGATCATGTGGGAGAGGTCTGAAGTTTATCTTACTTAACCACAACTCTATCTACTCTATTGATATTTCTGATCTTGAGTTTGGTTTTATTATTATTGACTCTGCCATTTGCTTCATTGATTGAGACACTCTTGTTTTGTCAATAAATTGCTTTATTCTTTGCCTTGCATCCTTCTCGCACCTTGTAGAGTAGTAATCGTTGCGAGGCATATCACACTCTATTATTATTGCTGCTAAAGCCCACACATCCCACTGTTAGTCTCCATCTCTCCAGTCTTCCCTTTCCGGATAATATCCTGGAGTTCCCATTACACTTCCAAGCCTTGATACTTCCACTCTTAAGGCTCTGTTGAAATCAATAATTGTTACTTTTACTGGTGAAAAGTTCAACATTATATTCTCAGGCTTGAGATCTCTGTGAACAAAGCCTAACTTATGAAGCTCTTTGATACCTTGTATAGCTTAGGTTGATATAAATGCAAGCTATCTATGATTTCTTTGATCAGTTATGAAATCTCTGAGTGTCATTTCAAAGAGTGGTAGTCTGAAAGCTACATGATCTTTGGCTAGGAGAACAGCATCTAGCTTTATTAAGTATTTGCACTCTTTAAACTTAGACTGAGTGAGTACTTAATACTCATTAGTAAACTCCATTTAATATTTATCATCACTAAGGAGATAGTTGAAAGGATATACCTTGTAAGCATACTGATGATCCTTAATAACTTTCTTGTCATAGGAGTCCTCTAGAATTAGGTAGCTTTAGAGAGAAGTATCTAAATCAATCTATGCAAGTACTGGAATTTTCTTGTATTATATTTTAATCATGATTTTAGTGACCTCTGATGCTAATAGGTTGCGTGCAATCCTCACATACTCTGATTCGCTTGCTTGTTAAAGCTCAGCAACTTATAGAGGCTCCCTTGCTTTTCTTTTGTTGAGCAACTTCAGTTGAGTGTCTTAATCTTCAACTTCTATTTCTTTCTTGTGGGATTTTAAAAGATGCTTCTTTAAGTCTCTTGTGTGAGAGTACTGTTTATGGCACTCAAAGCAATCATACTTTCCATCAACTTTGTCGTGCTTTAAGTATACAGTAGGCTTAGCTTCCTTATGGACCTTCATATGCCTGTACCAGCTAGATTTATGAGTAAAGTCTCTTTCACACTTCTCACAAAAATATACTTCAACTTCCTCTGCTTACATTGAAATTTCATTTCTAACTTTCTCCTCCTCTCTGTCTCCCACGCACTTGTTTGCCATTTATTTTCTATTATTAATTTCTATTTTAATAACAGAGACCTCAAGTGATAGCTCTGGTAGTTCCTTATGAGAGTTCATCTCACAGCTATCACACTTTTTATTGACGCCAAAGGTAAGTCTCATTTAGTTTGATGGAAGTGTTGTTGTTTTTCTTAAAATGTTAGCGCTCATATTTAAATTTGAATTTAAAATTATAAAACTGCCTCTATAACTAAGAGCTTATATGAGAGCTTTCCAAGCCTACAAGTTTCATGTGAAGTTCTTAGAGTATAAGAGAAGAATTATGAGTATTAAGAGACGATCCAGCTCTAAATATGGGTGAGGAAGTAACCATTTTTACTTTCAATAATAAGTTGATTATAGTACGTACCGATTTAGGAGGTGCACCTAATTAATTACGTACTGCTTTAGGAGGTATTTTGTGATTTTATGATTAAAATTAGGGTGCTCCTAATGAAGTACTAGCTTTAATTAATGCTCCTAATAAGATACTAGCATTTTAGGAGCTGCTCCTAATTAAGCACGTACCAATTTAAATTTAAAAATATGGAACTATAACAGTAGAAATTGATATCAATCTCTCAAGTTTGAAACCAGATTTCAAAACCTTCTCCATATCCTTCTTAGAGGTTGACCTCCTATAAGATGCCCATATTTAATAGTAAGTTTAACAGAGGTATATAATTGAAATCAATAACCTTAAATTTGAAAATTATTTCTTAGATCTGTAAACAAGATGGAGTCAATGAATGATGCAATGAAAAGAGTGCAAGCTCAAGAATTGATTCAAAGATTTAGAAGCAAGGAGGATTTGCACCGCTACCTGGTGCAGCAAGGTATTAAACTCATAGTAACTCATCTTGATTATGTAGTTGGTTTGTTCTTGCCAACGATGGAAGGTACCAAAATTTCATTTCTAAGAGCGATACTCTGCGAAGAGAAGAAAGAATTGAAAACTTAAGATGTAAAGTTTGCAGAGATTCCAAACTATCCAGAAATCTCAGTGACTAACTTATACTATGATGCTATGAATGACCCAGAGGTTTCGCAGTACCTGCCTACTAAGAGTAGTTGTCAAATAAACTACCTGAGAGAAACTATTTCTTTGGCATACTTGCAACAATTAAAGGTGATTACTTGAAAGAAATTATTCAATAATGTCATTAGAAAAGGTACAGCATCTCTTCAGAGATAAGGATAAACAGGGGATCAAGATAAGTGAGAGCTGGCTATCAGAGTTGCAGAAGCACCATATATTTCAAGTAAGATTTGTAGTTTAACTCTTTAGCAAAATCTGGTACTGGCATCTTCTTGATGAAGGAATAGAGCAAGCTTCCCAGATAGCGAAAGTCGCAGACAAAGTATGAAGTTAGCAAGAGACTTTATTCAAATATTTAGCCTCCAGAGTCAATGAACATAGATGCAGGAGCTGGCAGCAAGAGAGGAAACTTAGGAGGAGGGAAGCAAGAAATAGAAGAAAAGAAAGAGAAGCCAGCTCCATCTAAAGAATTTTAAATGTGACTTGTATATTCATTAACTTAACTACAAAACTTATTTATATACATTCACTCTCCCTTCTTTAGCACACTTTTAAGCCAAAATTATCTACTCTCTTTGCTGAGCTTTTAATAAAGTCTACTGTATCGATAGGTAGGTCATGCATTAGATGGTATAGTAGCAGTTTCTTATAATGACTTTTAGTATACTCCAGTAGAATTCAATTCCATTAAACTATGGGCTGTAAGGCACGTTGAGCACTGGTGTTATTCTTAGTTGTTCATAACTTTTCCTTGTTTCTTTTGTCTTATGAACTGAAAGATTATCAACGAATAGTATAATCTCTTATTCAGGGTATTTTCTCTCAGCTGCTCTAAGAACTTAATATACTGCTCTGTCTTTATAGAGCGAGGATGAATAACATAAGTTTCTAAACCAGCATCCTCGCTAATTCCTCCAAGAATTGCCATTGTTTATACCTTGTCTTTTTAGTCATATACTTCTATGTTGCTATGCTTCTTATACCAAGACTTCTAGATGAAAGTGTTGAAGTAAACACAGCCTCGTCAGCATGAATAAACTTAATATTATTTTATTAGCTCTCTGCATTTAATTATATATATAATTTTAGTTGTTGTTGTAAATGGCAGAGTGAAATCAATTACTCTCTTGATACGATTTACACCTTTGTAAGAGATACCGTTTCGTTTATAAATGTTTGCAACAGATTATGCAGAGATCTTCAACTCAGGGAACTGGCGGTGAAACATAATAGCTCGTTAGTCGAGAGGGAAGTGAGCCCAATACTTCAAAGTTTTTTCATTAATAAGATAGTCAATATGCTTCTATATAAACTTTGACTTCTTCTTAGGCTAAGAATTCAGCTATTGTTGCTTTAATTATACAGCTTTCAAGCAGTGAGAGCGAACAGTTGATGGACTACGCTTTAAGAGCATTGCAATAGACTTATAGTTCAGTACTGGTTTGACTTATTCACTTTACATATCACATCCATAACGCAGTTTAAACACTAAATCTATATACTCTTCATCATAAATATACCCCAAAAGCTTGTTATTTTTGTCTCGCATTTAATTAATAATCACAACCCCTAACAAATTCCCTACAAATCAAAGCACTTATAAACCTCATTAAGGGATTTTGGGGTTATGAATGATCGCCACATCAACTCTCAGATAAAAACACGACTAAATGATGGTTATCTTCAGGATTAAAAAGTAAATTTTCTTAAATAGTTCGGGATTATTCATGTTCATTAAATTTGAAACTCTTTTTATTTTCTATAGACCACTCAAATATTGTATATTATGAAAATAAATTTAAATTTATAAGGACGATTGGCAAAGATTCTATCGATAATTATTTATTTTATTAAGAATAATAGTATCGTCATTTTTAATAAAATTATAGAAATTTGTTTAGAATATTTTTTAATATGTTGTTTTATTTATTATTTTGGGAAAGAGATAGAAAATTAATTAAGCATAATTAATTTGAAGGATCTATATAGATATTTTTCTTTATAAAACCTCATGTTTCAATTAAGACAAAAGATAGGAGGTTAATAACAATTAATTAAAAATTAAATTATAATTGGCTGAAATTATATATAATTAAGTTAATATTAATTTTACACACCCTGATTGGTTTATTTTATAAGGACAATTAATCGATCAAATACTTTTAATAATTAACACAAATATTTATAATTTACGCCTTTAATATCTTTCTTTATATTTATTTTTTCTTAACTCCAAATCTTCCTTCTTAATTGACTAACGAGATTTTATTAAGATTCTTAAAAATTATACTTTTAAAAATATTAATCGACTATCTCACTTAATTTGTATTAAGTTTGTTTTAGGTCTAACTGAAAAATTCTAGAATTTAACAATATATCCTTTTTCATCTATTTTTTAAATATAAGAAATAATTTTTTAAAGTGTATGTAAATTTTTAAATTAAACTAGATAGATAATTTATTGAATTTGTATAAAGGCTAAAAAATAAACATAGAAAAAAAGGAAATATGTTAATTTTAGAGCAAATTGACTATAAATTATTTTAAGCTGTATTTTACAGAATGTCACAAGATGTTCTAATTATCCGCACAGCTTTGTTTAATAATCTGTTAATCTGATTCACTTCAGCCTAATTTTCTTAATTAGTCCCTCTTAAAGGAGAAAAATCTCTGAGCTATTAATGCCCTATTTTTAATAATTCTATTTCTATAGAGTAAATATAGAAATTTGAATAAATTAATTTACTCAATTTATTAAATTAGAAATATTAATCTTAGTATAATTTCGCAATACAGATATCTTATTAGTGATAAAATATTAATTTAATAAATTGAGTAAATTAATTTATTCAAATTTCTATATTAACTCTATAGAAATAGAATTATTAAAAAATAGGGCATTAATAGCTCAGAGATTTTTCTCCTTTAAGAGGGACTAATTAAGAAAATTAGGCTGAAATGAATCAGATTAATAGATTATTAAACAAAGCTGTGCAGATAATTAGAACATCTTGTGACATTCTGTAAAATACAGCTTAAAATAATTTATAGTCAATTTGCTCTAAAATTAACATATTTCCTATTTTCTATGTTTATTTTTTAGCCTATATACAAACTCAATAAATTATCTATTTAGTTTAATTTAAAAATTTACATACACTTTAAAAACTTATTTCTTACATAGTATTATAAAATCAGAAATTCATTTATTATCAATAATACTTAACAATTGTTAAAATTTTTTTATCAAAGAATATATTTCAAACAGACCTATGCTGGATTTTATTAAAATCTATACGAGTATATTTAAAATAATATGTGAGAAGTCTAATTATTATCTGAATTTATTCTGTCATTTAAGTCGTTTTTTAAACAAGAATTATAATTGAATTTGCTATAAAAAATTAAAAACTTTTTTATTCTATTTATTCTTATCATTTTTCTTTTCAAATCAGCTTAAAATTACTTCAATTAAACTAATTTCATTTTTTTATTTAAAAATAGAAGTGAATTTACTTATCTAGCTGGCGGAAGTCTCAGTAGTAACAGTGTCAAAAAATATGAGAGAAAAAATGAATTTTATTTTGTATCTCTAAATATTGATATTCTTAATATTAAAAATATTCTAACTATATATCATTTTATTTGTTCAATAAATAACCCTATTAAACTCTTAATTTGTTATTATATTTTTTAAATTATTTATATTTGTATTTTAATTAATTTATCTAAAACATATTCAAACTCATCAATTTAAATATAAAAAATGATTATAAATGTGCATTTCGCGATAATTTCTTCTTCTAAATTATCACCTAAGAGTCTATAAACAATAGCCTCTCCTCCTCTTGCTATCATTTAAATATCTGTAATGCAATTGTAAAATTTAGAATATTTTTATAGGATCTCAATTATATTTTCTTTTATCAAAGATTCTTCAATTATTTAACTTATAATTACAAAAATGAATTTTAATTATTCTTTTTGAAAAATTTAGGAAATTCTTTAGAAGTACCTTTTCATAAATCTAAATTTTTAATATTTCGTGAAAAAATTAATTTCTTTTTTATTATGTTTTATCTTTCATGCATTTTACAGAATATTTTTAAGTATCATATTATAGAGACAAATTATATTTTGTTTCATTTACATTACCAAAAACTTTCGTATATCACAATAAATTATTTAATTTAAGATATTTATCCTTAATAATATATTATAAATTGATGAAATGTTTTACCCCAAAACCCCATAGTCTTGATTTTATTATTGAAAAATGATTGATAAAAAAATTAAAATTTGAACTATCAATAAATTATATTTAACAATTAGACTTTTAAAAAGTTTAACAAACTCTAACAAAATTTAAAAATAATTCTATTAAGTTAATATTCTATAAATCAATTTACCCTATATCAAGCTTATTATATGATTCTAATGATATTAATTTATGATTATATAGCACAAACGACTTTAATAAATTTTTTATGGCAAAGTCTATACTGAGTTTTATTTCAAATAAATAATTTTTTATATCTTAAATATAAAATTTTTTTTTAAATATTTGAGATTTTTTACAATTCTAATAAGCTAAAGATTTTTCTAATAAACAAAAAATATATCTATTAAATTTTTTATCTAAGGCTATTGATAGAACAGATTAATTCAATAAAAATAAAAAACTTAGTATCTTCATTTTTTACTGATATTTTATTTAGGACTATTTTATATACCCTTTATTTATGAAAATTTTAATTAAAATGATTTCTTTATGTTAATAGTGTGCTTTATTTAATATACCATATTTTAAGTCTATTAATGAAACTAATTTATTTGTATAGTATTTTAAGAATTAGTAATAAGCAGATGATGAGAAAAAGTTATATATTTATAAATTAAGAAAAATGTGCAAGATATTTAAACAACCAAAAAAATTGAATTAGGGACCCTCCTTTCATAAATTCATATTAATTTAATTCTTCATTACATAATGTTTCATTTTCATTATTAACAGCTACAACATTAAAACCATATTTATAGTCATATAAATTGAATATATTATTTTAAGAAATTATATTAGAAAAGAAAGAGTTTTTGAAAAAAAATAATCAAATTAATTTTTAATTAAAAACATGCTAAGTTTGAATTTTATATATTTTACCATAATATTTATTTTAAAATAAAGTATCAATAAGGAAAAATGAATTTAATAATATTTCAGCAAACCGAACTTTTATGAGGATTTTAAAATTTAATAAATTGGGTAATGGCCCTGGGGGGCCGCTAAAATCTTTTTTCTAATTTTCATAAAATGACCTAAAAATGATTATAACATCAATATAACATGATATATATATATATATATATAATATATAATATATATATATATAATATAATAATATATATAACTTATAAATAAGGTCTGAAATAACCTTTTCAAGGAATACATCGAGACCCAAATCAGAGTAACATTCCACATTAACATCATAAAAGACATTAATTTTTGAATAAATATTATTTTTTTCTTATAAATTTAATGTCTTAAATATTTATGATTTCACTAATTCAATAACTCATAAAATGATTAACTGTTAAAATAACTTGATAGAGCTTTAATTAATGTTACCAGATAGATGATTTATAACTGAATCATTATATTAGAAGCTCTAATAACAGTTAATCATTTTATGAGTTATTGAATTAGTGAAATCATAAATATTTAAGACATTAAATTTATAAGAAAAAAATAATATTTATTCAAAAATTAATGTCTTTTATGATGTTAATGGGGAATGTTACTATGATTTGGGTCTCGATGTATTCCTTGTAAAGGTCATTTCAGACCTTATTTATAAGTTATATATATATATATATATATATATATCATGTTATATTGATGTTATAATCATTTTTAGGTCATTTTATGAAAATTAGAAAAAAGATTTTAGCGGCCCCCCCAAGGGGCCATTACCCAATAAATTAAACTTTTAATAATATTAGAAATAACTATATAATATTGAAATTAAATTTTGTAATTTTAAAATTTTTTTAATAAAAAATTAAGTAAGATAAGACTTGAAATGTTAATTAAGTGTTTATAGATAAATTTCAATAAAAGAATTATAATTTTTATTATTTTTAGATTTTTAAATTAATATATAAGAAAATAAAAGTATTCACTCATTCATTTTATGATTGATAAAAATGTCATTTTTGGTATTTTATTATCATTATAATATTTCATTTACTTTGAAAACCTAAAAGGTCATCTTTGCAACGCGTTGCATACTTTTAATTAGTTTCGAGTGATTTTTTTATTTAATTTTTAATTAAATATAATATATTAGTACAATATATCACTTAGTAAGTCTACGTCACAATTCTTATCATATTAATTCTATATTTTATCTTTTTAGGGAATCCTATGATCTCATATAAGATGATAAAATTCATAATATCTTTATAAATAAAATAGTTTAATTGTATTTAGACTATATTTATCTATTTAAATTTTAAGAAAATTATTATAAGCATCTCCTTATTTCAATAATTGTGAATATAAAAATTTATATTCTTTTTAAAAATCTATTATAATAAAGAATAGAATCCAATTATTCTATTCAGAAAAAAACAAAACTCTTTTTGGTAGAATTTGAATCCTTAATGCTATCTTAATATTTGTTAGCATTATAGTATATATTAAATTAGTAGTGTAAAGCAATATTTATAATGGTTGAAAGGATTTTAAGGACATTAGTTGTTTTATAAAAATTAATATATGTAAGTAACTTTTTAATCATTTGATACTATAAAATATATATTGGATATTAACTTTCTAAAAATTCTATTTTTGGGTTTAATTAAGTTAATATATTAATATACATCAAGTCAAACCTAAATCCCTAAAATATATTTAGCTAATAATATTTTCAGGCATAATCTAAATGAGAGACTCTATATTATATAAATCGGTATTTACTAATAAAAATAAATTACCAAAAGTACTATTAAATAAAATATCAATTTTCAAATTAAAAGAGAGTTTATCATATATTTAATAATATTATTTAATATTTTAATTAAATAAAGTAGCATAATATATTTTTGCATAATTAGTTTAAAATAAGGATATTAATTTTTAATTATAAATGGTTTAAAAAAGTAAATAAAGTCCAATTTTCATTTTCGAGTAAATTTAAATTCATTGATTGATCTTAAATATAAAAAATATAACAAATGGTAAATGTATTAAAAAATATAATATAATATAATATAATATAATATAAAGTTAATTAGACGATATAATTATAGAAATTATAAAAATAAAAAACTCTTTTAGAGGTTTATTCTAGTAAACTATTTTTAAAAAAATGAAAATTAAAATATTTTATCTTGATTTCAATATATTTATATTTTTTGAAAGTTTACTGAGTTGCTTATGTTAATAGTTCTTTATAATTTGCATCGTAAAGTTGTCTATAATTTATTAATAAATCTGCCATTAGAATGCAATTTTTTTTCTGAACAAAGAACGGGCATCTCATTAATTTAAATATATGCAATAAGAATAAAAGCAAGTTATTTTTTCAGAGAGTAAAAATTAAATAAATAAGATTCTTTAAGTTGGAATTAGTAATTGTTAAAAAAAATGCAAATAAATTCCTGCAATTTTTATTATCATATGTGAGTAACATATCGTTTAATCAAAATCTTAGACTTAGATCATCTTATAATAATAAATAAATCTTAAGCTATTTAACAATAAGCTTGTTCCCCTCTTACTTCTCAATTTTTTAATCGAACATGTTAACAGCTTACATTTATATTTCTTAACTATCTTATGTATGAATAGACATTTCTTTTGAAGAAACTTCTTTTTCAGAAACTTCATCATAAAAATTAGTTTCATATTTTTAAATATTTCGATTAGCTAAGAAATTATTTGCACCAATTAAAATGAAAAACCTTTTTTATAAAGGTATAAATTATCAATATTAAGTGCTTAATATAAACATATTTCTATTTTAAACAATTTTTATTCAAAAAACTTGTAAATAATTCTAGCTTTAAAAAGATTATTTGATTTTTTTTATAGAATAACTTAAATATTCTTTTGTTAGGGCTTTTTTCTTATCTTTGATTTTAAAATTAAATTTAAATTTTGTTTTACCTTTTTTACAAAAAACTTTATATAAAAAACTGTAATCGTAAACACAGATTAGAGTGATTAAATTTTATTAAGTTTGCTATCTCAGTTTTTAGATATAAATGAGTTCTCATTACATATAATTTAAAATATTGGAACTTAAAAAAACTTAAACTTTAATAAATCTTACAATCTTGCTATATTCAGTTATATTTATATTTTGCAATCTATTATAAAGTTTTTGTATTGAAATTCTACATACTTATGATACATGCGCTACTTTAAGAGAAAAAAACTTAGATAAACACCTATATTTTTTAAAATAATTGATGCAATTATGCTATAAATATAAATACTCTCTAAGACATAAAATTGAAGTTATTATAATTTTATATATAAGTTTAAAATTTTTAAATCACTTTAATAATCTTGATGGTCTAAAGTTTTGAAAAGTCACTTGGAGTGTTTTTTATAATAGTATGGTATTTTCAAATATGATCCTAATAAAATGGGAAATGTAAAACAATAATTTAACGAGAATATAGAGATTTATTGATAAGTTAAAATTAATTTTATATCAAGATTTCCAATGTTTTCTAGTTGCAATAATACTAAATTAAAGAGAACGAAATAAATAATATTAATATGGAAATTTCCAAAATATTTCTAATCATTAAATAGATACGGAAAATCCTATCCAGATTCTAATATAATTAAACTTAATATAGGTAAGAGATTATAGAAGTAACTTTGCTTCAAAGAATAATTAAATGAAAGTTTATATTTTCAATCTATTCATTCTACTAATAATTATACTATTGTAGGAATACATTCGATTTGGGAAAATGAATTAAAATTAATTAAATATTAATTACCTTCAGTTATGTTTTTGGAAAATGTCTTCAAACCCTGACAATATTATACTCTCTGGATAGCGCATTAAAAATAAGACGGTGGTTGTTATTGCTATAATGAATTTATCTCATCGACCAAGCGAGAAAAACCCATTATACTATTTTTGGGAGTTAGCTCAAAATCAAAATATCTCGCTTCCTGGAATGATTCAAGAATATTGCCAATAGCAAAGTCCTATAATAATTCCGGGATCTACCGTAGCATCCATTTATTTTTGAATTTTGAGTCACTTTGGATTTCATAACTGCCATGATTTTAATATTTAATTAATTTAATTTTAATTCATTTTCCCAAATCCAATGTATTCCTACAATAAATGTTGAGAGAAAAAACTCGATGAAATATTCAAAATTTAAAGAACTGTCAATAACTTAATTACATCATTTTTTTTATTTTAACAAATCTAATTAAAAAGTAAATTGATCTCAAATTTTATGCATTTTGAGTGACTCAGAGTGTCATAAAGAAAAGAAGAACTGTACCAAAATAAGATAATGTTTATAAGTGAAAATAAAATGCCAATTTATTAAAAATTAACTAAGTAATACATTCATTTAGTCTCACATAACCATTACAATTACTAATATATCTCAAATTTAATCTCAATAAGCCTTATAAAAAGCGTTATAAAAAACTTAATATGAAAATATTGATAATTTTATAACTTGAAATGCCAGAATTACAAAAAATATTTAGTTATTTGTATAGAATGAAAGTTCAAATAATTAAAATTTAAAAAGAATATATTTCATTTATCTATTAGTATATTCATTATTAAATTAAGAATAAATTATTTTAATTTAATAAAACAAAGAGCTTTCAAAATGCTGAACTTAAATAATTATTTTTTAAAAACTCAATTTTACTGAACAACAAATATATTATCAATTTATTTAATTATTTGAGTTTTTTTAATTTATGCAACAGTAACTTCGCATGAGTATTCATCGTCACTATCTTTTTCATTTAATTACTTTTTTTTATTTCTAAATAAAAGATATTAAAACATATAATTGGGGGGAAGTTTCCAGTCCAATCCATAAAATATATATAATTTCTATAAGACTCTAAAAATTTTCATCATCAATAATGTTATAATAATTAATATTTTAACATCCACTGTTTTTTATTATGATATATTTCAAATAGTTATTCAAAGTAACATATATTATTAATTAAAATAATTAGTGAACCGCATTTTACAAAATAATATGAAAAAATTGACAAATATTTGCCTTGAATTTATATTAAAAATATTTTCTAAATAGGGTTAAGCTGCAGCATAAATTTATATATTGCTAGGAGAAAACTTCTGTAGGCAACAGGAAAATGCGCGGGGCAACAAACTTTCCCCCCAAAGAATTATCTTTTATTAATATATGTCTAAAAATTAAATTATAAATAACTTATTAATGGAATTTCTAAAAGTTTTATAATTAAAATTATTTATAGTTTTCAAAATTATTATATTCATGTTTTTATTCTTCTAAGGAATCTTAAATTTAATTTTATTCTAAAATTTGCTGCTCTATTATTTTTTATTCTAAAATTTTCTATTCCATTTAGTTTTGTACCTCAAATTTTTATTTATTTTATTCATTTAATTTCTAATAAATCTGGCCCAATTCTATTTCTTTATCTTAAATCATTGTTTTGGGTATTTATTATTTATATCGATACTTTATAAATTATTTTTTAATTTTTCTTAAATTTTATATGATTAATTTACTTTAATTACATGAAATTTTTACTTGATTAAAACTATAGTATTAATGCATTTAATTATTTCAAAATTTGACATTATTAAAAAATATTTTTATTATTTGAAATTGAATTTAATTTATACAAGAATGATAATTTTTAAATTAAAAAATGGGGGGGGGGAGTTTATAAGATAAAAAAAAATTAAGGGAAGTTTTCTACACTTTTTTTAGATTTTTTTATTTTATTAAATTAATATTTATTACAACAATCAACCAACTTCTGGACATTTTTCATTGTTATAATATACTTAATTTATTAATTAATCAGTAAATATCTCTTTTCATATTCCAAAAACTCTGACATATTTCATCTGATATTTCTGTCTCTTAAAAATTATTTGTACTTTGTACTCATAGTAATTCAAAATATTGTATTCAATTGTTATTGAAATTCTGATTCTTGTTCTTTCCATACCTATATAATGTGAGACTATGTTTTCTTAAACTACCTTAATAATTAACAATATCCTTTTAGTATTTATTTGGTCATAAAGATTTTTAATTTTTCAATTTATATTTAATTTCGTAAATATTACATTAAACCAAAAAATGTGCAAGAAAATTTCCCCCAAAAAATATTAAACCAATTTGAAATTAAAGAAATTAAAGTTTAATATTATTTTTTTATATAAATTTATTTTATTTTAATTATTTCAACAGTTTATTAGATATCAGAGACCTTAAGATTTTATTTATAAATTTATTTATAAAAATTCATATTGTTATTTGACTAAATTAATATATTTATAATAATATCTGATAAATTTTGATACTGAAAGAAAAAATATTTATTTTTGTAGTGTGTAAAAATTGGTTATCCATATCAAACCCAGAATTATTGTTATTTATTACAATCTCAAGAAAGATATTAAGGAAAGATTAATTTAAGTTTTTAATCCATAATAATGTCATAAGTCGACATTATTATTATATCTAAGATTTATTATATGCAACTATTCAAATATATTTGTTAATTAAATTTCTATGGAAGCTATATCAAAACTTAAAGATAATTAAAAATTACACAACGTAAACTTGAATGAAATTATATTCATTATTTCTAATACTGTATGAAAATTAGTACTGAGCTTAAGACAGCCCGATAGCATTATCAGATAGTTTTACATTTTTACGCAAAAAATAAAATTAACAATATAATTACCTAATAAATTTTAATAATTGTTATACTGTAAAATTGCTATGGATATATTTTATTTAAAAAAGCTAATTCAAGATTTTTTTATAAAATTATGCTAAGTATTTATAATTAATTTATTTTTTAATTATTAGATAACATAAATAATACCAAAAAAATCAAAATAAATATAAATTTCAGTACATTTAATTACAATAACTATTAATAAACTTAAGATTATTCTTTGCTTTAGATTAAAAGTCATGAATATCTTTAAAAGCATTTTGAGATAATTTTGAGTACTTATAAAAATACTGAGCTACTACATAAATCCCCATAGAACAATTAAGAAGTGAGTATTGGATTTAAGAACAATTAAATTAAAAAAATAATAATTAATGACTGGAAATAAATAAAATTAGGCTAGAATCAAATTTACACACCCTGATTGGATGATTTTATAAGGACATATTCGAGCCAATAGTTTTCAAAATTAGCCTAAACATTATAATTATACGCCAATTTTTTCATTTAATTGTTCTCAACTCCAATCCTCGCTTCTTAATTAATCTATGGGGTTTTATTTACTCTAGTCATCAAGATCTTAATTAAAGTATAATGACTAATTTTCTATTAAAAGAAATGTATTAACTTTAATTTTAAATATTACTTAAATTTTAATATCCTTTTTATTTTCTATAATTTATAATCTTAACTAAAAATCTATAAATTAAATTTAATATAGACTTTGCATTAATTCCAAATAATTCTAAAATGTATGAATGGCTGTCTCCAAGGAAATTTATAAGTAAATTATTTTTTTAATAAAAGTTATTAAAAATTGCAAATAAACTTAAATTAAATGCATTTATTTGGTTAATTTTAAATAATTAAATATTTAATTATTTAGTAAAATGAAAAATTTTTTTTTTAAGTTAACAAAATAATATTTTAAATACTTTTCTTTAATTAGGTTTATGATTATTTATTTTTATTCAATTTTTATCTATCAAAATAAAAACTTTACTCCTTATTCCTTTCAAAATTCCAAATATCATTACAATTAAGATATCATAAATCATAAGAGTTCATTTTAGTGTACATTTTAATTAAATTTATTTTAAAAAAATATATTAGTTTGTTTAATGAAATTCTTATAATCATCAATAGCCTTTTTGGACTATATGTATACTTCTTTCGTATCTTTCTCTAAGAGCAATTAAAGTTCTATTAATTTTTCTTTAATGATAAACAAAGGCATAAATTCCATATCATCATTATCTTTTTATAAAAAAAATAAGTTTTTCATCCAATTTACACATCACAAATTTAAAAATATTTTGAAAATTCATAAATAAATGTTCACCACGAAACTCCCTCACTCTCTTCACCCCACCAACAGCATTTAAATTATTTTTCTTTAAAACAAAATTTTCCTATGCACATTTTTATATATGAATTTTATATTTTTTCGATAAACTACTTCCATCGGTTTTTTTGATGAACTTCTTCCATTGATATTTTCGTACACATGTTCCTATACATATGTAATAAGGAATCTATAATAAATTTAATTTATACTTTAATATTAAATTTTCGTTAGATGAGTAGAAGGAACGTTCGTATTGTTTTTACTTTTAATAAGTAAATCATAATATTTCTAGTAATATTTATTAAGATAAAAAAAAATATTCTGGTTTAATTATTAGAAATAATATCAAAATGAATCTTTTCATCTACTAGTCAATAAAAAACAAGATATGATATATTTATATATATATATATATGTATTGTAGGAATACATTTATAAGGGAAAATAATGAAAATTAATATTAATTAATTTTAATTACCTTCAGTTATGTTTTTGGAAAATGTCTCCAAATCTGACATTTTTATACTCTCTAGATAGCGCATAAAAATGAGTCGATGGTTATTAATGGTATAATGAATTCATCTCATCACATAAGCGAGAAAAACGCATTGTACTATTTTCAGGAGTAAGTTCATAAACAAAATTTATCGCGTTCCTGGGATGATTTAGGAATATTGCCAATAGTAAAGTCAAGCTTAAAATGAGGAATCTATCGTAGAATCGACTCAGATTTGAATTTCGAGTCACTTTGGATTTGATAACTTCCATGATTTTAAGATTGTTGAAATACATTCGATTTGGGAAAATTAATTAAAATTAAATTAATTAAATATTAAAATTATGGCAGTTATCAAATCCAAAGTGACTCGAAATTCAAAAATAAATGAATTCAACGGTAGATATCGGAATTTAACTGGACTATACTTTTGGCAATATTCCTGAATCATCCCAGAAAGCTAGATATTTTGATTTTGAGCTAACTCTCAAAAACAGTAAAAGGGGTTTTTCTTGCTTGGGAGAAGAGATATATTCATTATAGCAATAACAACCACCGTCTTAATTTTAATGCGCAGTTCATAGATTATAATATTGTTAAGGTTTGGAGACATTTTCCAAAACATAGCTGAAGGTAATTAATAATTAATTAATATTAATTTTAATTCATTTTCCCAAATCGAATATATTCCTACAATATAAATATAGTTTGATTATTTAACATTTTCTCATGGAAGCATGCATATGAAAAGCTCTACTGATATAATGAAAAATTATAGAATTAAAACATTATATGTAATAGTGGACTACAGGATAAGAAGTTAATTATGAAAAAATTAATAATACAAATGCTGGACTCGGGGTGAATTAATTAGATTTTTATATAAGATTTATAAAATTTAATAAAACTTACAATTTATTTATATTTAAATTTATTTTTTTTAAGTATCTAACTATTTCATTTCTTTTAAATATTTTTACTAGCTTTGATTGATGAGCTATTGAGATTTTTCTTTAAAATTAGTGAATATTAATTGAGTACCTAAGTTTTTATAATTTTTGTGAAATATGTTGTAGCATTCAGATATGATTAGTAAGGGGAGGGAAATATTCTACAACATACATAAAATTAGTAATCTTATTATTTTATGAAAATCTTCTTCATCAATTTATTAAATAAACCCTCACATCCGAACATATTATAGCATTTTGATCTTGATAAAGAATTAATTAACATATAAAAAACATAATATTTTTTACTTAAAACATTTCATTTTTTATTTTATTTATATTTATAAGGACCATATAAAATAGTATTATATAAAAGGGTAGAGAAATTGAAAGATTGATATTTTTCTTTATATAAAATTTGGCAAAATAAATTAATAATGCTTGTGTAGGTATCAATTCCAAATTATTAGTCTTATTGCTATAAAAATAGAATAATAATATATTTAAAACTACGAAAAATTAAAAAATTAATTTAATAATAGTTTTAATCCAAGATTTGTATCTAATTAGGTTAAGATCTCAGGAAGTTCTTTTTATTTATAATTATTATTTTCTATAAATTTAATTAAAATTAATTAAAATCGTAAAGTTAGTCAAATGCTTAGTTTTTATTAATCTCCAAGCATATTAATGATCAATTAGAAAATAATAGGAAATTTAAGAAATATAAATACCTGTTAAATAATATAAGTAAAAATAACTGGACCAATTGCATCAGCTATCAATTGTAATTTTATTTAGTGAAATATTAATTTTAAATATATTAAATTAATAATTATGACCAAATTATAAATTGTAAATTGTACAATTTCAGAGGATTATCGTTTTTTAATATTAAGGCGTAATCAAAAATTGCACATTGTACTGTTTCATAGAAATCTTTTTTTAAAAAATTGTACAAATCTGTGATTAGAGATAATTATTTTAAATACTAAAAATGAAAAAATGATTATTCAAGGAAAGCTACCCTGTAAACCTGAAATAAAAAACCCAGTCGTTAGATTCTAGAAGTGCCAGATAACTTGCAATTAAAACCAGATGACATTCAGCCAGATGATTAAAAACCCCAAAACCCTTTACTAAGGTTTATAAGTGCTTTGATTTGTTGGGAATTTGTTAGGGGTTGGGGTTATTAATAGGTTTTAATGTGAAATTTATAGTAAATGTATTTAAAAAATCACTTAAAATGCGCTTTTGGATCATGTGGGAGAGGTCTGAAGTTTGTCTTACTTAACCACAACTCTATCTACTTTTTTGATATGTCTGATCTTGAGTTAGGTTTTATTATTATTGACTCTGCCATTTGCTTCATTGATTGAGACACGCTTGTTTTGTCAATAAATTGCTTTATTCTTTGCCTTGAATCCTTCTCGCACCTTGTAGAGTAGTAATCATTGCGAGGCATATCACACTCTATTATTATTGCTGCTAAAGCCCACACATCCCACTGTTAGTCTCCATCTCTCCAGTCTTTCCTTTCTGGATAATATCCTGGAGTTCCCATTACACTTCAAGCCTTGATACTTCCACTCTTAAGGCTCTGTTGAAATCAATAATTGTTACTGTTACTGGTGAAAAGTTCAACATTATATTTTCAGGCTTGAGATCTCTGTGAACAAAGCCTATCTTATGAAGCTCATTGAAACCTTGTATAGCTTAGGTTGATATTAATGCAAGCTATCTATGATTTCTTTGATCAGTTATGAATTCTCTGAGTGTCATTTCAAAGAGAGGTAGTCTTAAAGCTACATGATCCTTGGCTAGGAGAACAGCATCTAGCTTTATTAAGTATTTGCACTTTTTAAACTTAGCCTGAGTGTGTACTTAATACTCATTAGTAAACTCCATATAATATTTATCATCACTAAGGAGATAGTTAAAAGGAGATACCTTGTAAGCATACTGATGATCCTTAATAACTTTCTTGTCATAGGAGTCTTCTAATATTAGGTAGCCTTAGAGAGAAGTATCTAAATCAGTCTATGCAAGTACTGGAATTTTCTTGTATTCAATTTTAATCATGATTTTAGTGACCTCTGATGCTAAGAGGTTGCGTGCTATTCTTTCACATACTCTGATTCGTTTGCTTGTTAAAGCTCAGCAACTCAAAGAGGCTCCCTTGCTTTTCTTTTGTTGAGCAACATCAGTTGGTGTCTTAATCTTCAACTTCTATTTCTTTCTTGTGGGCTTTTAAAAAATGCTTCTTTAAGTCTCTTGTATGAGAATACTGTTTATGGCACTCAAAGCAATCTTACTTTCCATCAACTTTTTCATGCTTAGGCTTAGCTTCCTTGTGGACCTTCATATGCCTGTACCAGCTAGATTTATGAGTGAAGTCTCTTTCACATTTCTCACAATCATATACTTCAACTTCCTCTGTTTACATTAAAATTTCATTTCTAACTTTCTTATCCTCGCTGTCTCTCACACAATTGTTTGCCATTTATTTTCTATTATTAATTTCTATATTAATAACAGAGACCTCAAGTGATAGCTCTGGTAGTTCCTTATGAGATTCATCTCGCAGCTATCACACTTTTCATTGCTGCCAAAGGTAAGTCTTGTTTAGTTTGATGGAAGCGCTGTTGTTTTTCTTAAAATGTTAGCTCTCATATTTAAATTTGAAATTAAAATTATAAAACTGCCTCTATAACTGAGAGCTTATATGAGAACTTTCCAAGCCTACAAGTTTCAAGTGAAGTTTTAAGAGTATTAGGCAAGAAAAATGAGCACTATGAGACGATCCAGCTCTAAATATGGGTGAGGAAGTAACCATTTTTACTTTTTATAATAAGTTGATTATAGTACGTACGATTTAGGAGGTGCACCTAATTAAGTACGTACTGCTTTAGGAGGTATTTTGTGATTTTATGATTAAAATTAGGGTGCTCTTAATTAAGTACTAACTTTAATTAATACTCCTAATTAAGTACTAGCATTTTAGGAGCTGCTTCTATTTAAGTACGTACCAATTTAAATTTTTTAAAATATTGAACTATACAGTAGAAATTGATATCAATCTCAAGTTTGAAACCAGTTCTCAAAACCTTCTCCGTATCCTACTTAGAGGTTGACCTCATATAAGATGCCCATATTTAACAGTAAGTTTTACAGAGGTATATAATTGAATTCAATAAACTTAAATTTGAATATATTTTCTTAGATCTGTAAACAAGATGGATTCAATGAATGGTACAATGAAAAGAGTGCAAGCACATAAATTGATTCAAAGATTTAGAATCAAGGAGGATTTGAATCGCTACCTGGTGCAGCAAGGTAATGAACTCATAGTAACTAATCTTTATTTGGTAGTTGGTTAGTTCCTGCCAACGATGGAAGGTACCAGAATTTGATTTCTAAGAGTGATACTCTGCGAAGAGAAGAAAGAATGAAAACTTAAGATGTAAAGTTTGCAGAGATTCCAAACTATCCAGAAATCTCAGTGAATGACTTAGAGGTTTCGCAGTACCTGCCCACTAAGAAGCAATTGTCAAATAAACTTCCTGAAAGAAACTATTTCTTTGTCATACTTGCAACAATTAAAGGAGATTACTTGAAAGAAATTATTCAAGAATCTCGTCAGAAAAGGTACAGCATCTCTTCAGAAGATAAGGACAAAAAAGGGATCAAGATAAGTGAGAGCTGGCTATCAGAATTGCAGAAGCACCCTTATATTTCAGTAAGATTTTTAGTTAACTCTTTAGAAAAATCTGGTACTGGCATCTTCTTGATAAAGGAATAGAGCAAGCTTCACAGAGAGCGAAAGTCATAGACAAGGTATTAAATTAGCAAGAGACTTTATTCAAATATTTAGCCTCCTGAGTCAAATGAACATAGATTCTGGAGCGGGCAGCAATAGAAGAAACTTAGTAGGAGGGAAGCAAGAAGTAGATTAAAAGAAAGAGAAGCCAGCTCCCTCTAAAGAATTTTAAATGTGACTTATATATTCATTAACTTAACTACAAAACTTATTTATATACATTCACTCTCCCTACTTTAGCACACTTTTAAGCCAATTAATTATCTACTCTCTTCGCTGAACTCTTAATAAAGTCTACTATATCGATAGGTAGGTCATGCATCAAATGGTATAGAAGCAGTTTCTTGTAATGGCCTTTTAATATTCCCAAGTAGAATTCAATTCCATTAATCTATGGACTGTAAGGTACGTTGAACACTGGCGTTATTCTAAGTTGTTCATAACTCTTCCTTGCTTCTTTAGTCTTATGAACAGAAAGATTATCAATGAATAGTATAAACTCTTATTCAGGGTACTTCTATCTCAGCTGTTCTAAGAACTATATATACTGCTCTTTCTTAATTGAGCGAGGATGAATAACATAAGTCTCTAAACCAACATCCTCGCTAATACCTCCAAGAATTGCCATTGCGTATACCTTAACCTTTTACTCATATACCTCTATATTACTATGCTTTTTATACCAATATTTTTAGATGAAAGTGTAGTAGGTAAACACAGCCTCTTCAGCATGAATAAACTTAATATTATTCTAATAGGCTTTCTGCATTTGATTAAAAATACAATTTAAGTTATTATTGTAAAATGGCAGAGTGAAATAAATTACTTTCTTGATATGATTTAGACCTTTGTAAGACATACACATTTCGTTTATAAATGTTTGCTACAGACTCAAAACCCCAAAACCCCTTAGTGAGGTTTATAAGTGCTTTGATTTGTAGGGTATAGTTGAGGTCTTATTGGGGTTAGTAGACAAAAT